>JAKUCV010000733.1:0-33086 GCA_028386065.3 Turnera subulata
TGCTTTGATATCCTATGCTTATGGATTCGGGTATGATTCGGGTTGGGAGTTGATGTTCTTTCCCTGAAAGCAGGTTCCTGGAGAGAGGTGGAGGTGAAAAATCCTGACAGGAAGTTTTTGCAATATCTTAAAGGAGGGAGCATGGGTCTCTTCTCGAATGGAGCACTTCATTGGGAATCCAAGGATGAGAAAGATGGTTCAATAAAAATCATAGCTTTCGATTTGGGCACGGAGAAGTTCTATGATGTCCCCCTGCCGCTATCACTTTATCATCAGCTTTCACCACTTAATTATGGTTATAATAGCATGGGAGTTGTTGGGGAATATTTCTGTGTCAGCTTTTTTGCAACTGATCATCAGAGTCCAGCAAATATTGTTTGGGTAATGAAGGGATACTGCAACCAGGCGTCGTGCGGGTGACTTAGTTTTACTGGCAGTACTGTAATCTGTGAATGTCTGCATTGTAAATATGGTCCATTGTTAAATAAAGTTCAATCGTTAGCATAAAAAAAAAAACTGAAGCGATCTCCAATATATTACAACAAAGGAAGAAGTAGACCTGGCAATTCGTGCCGTCGTGTCGGGTTCGTGTCGGATTGAACAGGTAAACGGGTTCTGATTCTTGAACCCGACCCAACCTATTTAATAATCGTGCCGTGTCGTGTCCAACCTGTTTATTATCGTGTCGTGTTCGGGTTGACCCGCGGGTTACCTATTAAATCTATGAAGTCTAGACATCAGTTTGAAATTTGTCTAGTCGTTGTTATTTTAAAATAAATAGGCATACAATTAGATTTTCTGATATAATAAATAAAATTATAAATTATGTAATAATATTTTAAAGCATTTATTGAATTATTTTTGGACAATTTTAATAACTTTGCTTTAAATATTAAATGATTATTGTACTAAATTAGTAAAAAATCTATATATTAAATATAATTGGGTCATAAACAGGTACCCATCGGGTTGAAGGGTCAACCCTCGACCTGACCTACTAACTTTTGTGTCGTGTCGTATCGACCCATTTAACTAAACGGGTAGAAAATATCTGACCTATACCTGCTAATTTCGTATCGAGCTGTCGTGTCAATACCCATTTTGCCAGGTCTAGGAAGAAGAATGGAACATTTGCCGGGTGGCGTATCACAGTTGTGTTGCGTATCACTTACCCTTTATTGTATTCCTTGTATATTACGAACACTGCTAGTATAATATATCAGTCCAGGGCACCATGACTTGGAGACTGACCTGAATATATCGATGACTGGATTTGTTGGGTGACTGTTGGGAATTTAAGTATGTTCAACACATAAACATATTGCACAGTGGAAGATTAAAATAACAGAAGAAGAAACTTATCTTCTCTGTTGAATTGGAGCCCGTTGAAACCGGAGTCTGGATCGGTTGATTCCTCTGGATCATCAGCATACTTGTTGGTCGGGAGTTAGATCACTAGGATATTAATCACTAGAAAATAACTCACTAACCACAACCTAAGAACCCTAATTTTGTATGAAGAATATTTCTGTATTTTTTTTTTTGGACAAAACCAGAGAGCATAGAGAGGGAGAGAAAGAGAACCCCCAGTAAAAGAAACAACCCATGTCCTTTTCTGTTCCACACACCCGTAGTTTAGGAAACTGACTAACAGTTTTCTATAAATAGAATGTGGGCCTGGGCTTTACCAAATAGGCCCAGTCCATCATGGGTGTACAACCCAATAAACCAATATCTCCCACTCACACATGATGGACACTACCATCTACATCTTCATAATATTTCATACGGGCAAATAGGTCGTGCGACCAACATACTAGTAAGAGCTCTTTATTGTACATCTGTTAGGAATATACAATAGCTCAAGTAAAGAACTCTATCATACATCTGTTAAGAATATACAATAGAGTTCAGGTAGAGTAAGTATGTAAGCTCCCTAGATACATTTAGTTGTATTTTTAGAGAAACATAAATCTCAATTCTCTATATGTATTCACAATTATGTTTTACTGAAAAACATAAGTGGCCACATTGCGAACACAAAGAAAAAGTGCAACACTTAATGATCTTCCCTTTTATTCAAAACTCTACATCTTAACACAGCTGCTTTTCTGACATATCCCGATTAGGCCGAATCACTCATGGCTATTCAGAATACAGCCAAGATAGCAACACCAAGCTAAGGTTTCAAGTAGTAGTAAAAGGTCCCTAAGGGCGCTAGTGAGAAATTATTAATAATTTCTCAAGGCTCACACAATAAGGAAATGAGATCATATTTCCTACTCCTTAATCGGTCACCAAGCACACATGGTATGAATTCATGTGCCACAGTATTTTCTCCATCTCTCATTGGAGCATATGTCATTAATAATACTATGTAGGTAATAGTTCAAACACACCTAGTGTTTAACTTGGGTCCACCACTCTATCGTTTTCCAACAGAACCCTACCTAGCTATTGAACAGACAAGATAAAACATTACTTTGTTTTATCTTCGGTCAATCATGACTGACCTCATCATGAACAATATCAAGGCGACAATATGTTTTAAGTCAGGCTCTTACAGAATAAGTACTCAACTTATTCTTGACTTAAAACTGTCTTACCCCTATGACACACCAAGTCATAGAGACGGTTACTCGTGTGAGAGAGCTAACCTGTATGTTAGACATATCTTGTGATGAGCTCAGCACTAAGCTTCTCATCCCATCATATGCACCTAGCATATATCCACACATGTACATAACATATATTCTGTATATATGAGCGTTTACACAAAATAGCATTGTATAAATCCAAAGATTTGTCATGAATATAAAGTTAAGGGAAATAACAATAATAGAAATTATTGTACTTAATTCCTACTAAACCTATTTGCTCAATTTGACCAACAAATGAGTCTTTCCAAAAAAGGTTCGGTGACTATGTATCAGCATATCACCAGTAGGAATATACTTTATATTCACTTCCTTATGTGAAATATCAATATGTTTTTGTCTTGTCACAGTATCACCAATTCCTCCCACAGGAATATCACTGCATGATTATCATAATAGATAATCAATAAGGGAACCATGCCGCATGCATTATCCCTAATGACTAAACTATTTTAGCCATACAGTTTTGTACAACCGACGATAGAATTATAAATTCAATTCCTATCATTGACAAGACCATATTTGACAAGATGATATGACTACACATAGTCCAAGATCACCACTATAGTCAATATGCATATAAGCTTTGAAGCAGAACTTATCTCTTGAAAGCTTATAATATAGTTTATCGTACTCTTAAATACCAAGGTATTTCCTTGACTGTCATCTAATTGTCATATCCAAGATTGAGTCGGTAATTATTTACCATCTCAAATAAGATAACAAATATCTTGTCTTATATACAATAAAGTATACAGTAGACACTTATGACATTAGAAGAAGGCACATTTGTCAAGCATTATTTGAGTTTGATAACACTATTGTTGGCTCAGGTTATTTTCCTCGGCAATAAATGTATGCAATTCCCCCTCCATGTCCTACATTTCCAAAAATGAGGGACAACTAAGAGTATAGATACAAGGAAATTCTTATGATTTCCAACCAACAACGTGACGTGGACGTAAGGTAATGAAGTCACTTATGACTTGCTGATCTCGATATAATGGTCATCATCTATCATTACAAAAATGATGATGTCTTGGTTACACAAAACCATAAGAACCATTATATAGAAGAATTATAGAGTCTTCAAACAGACCTGAATGTGCAATACACTAATACACTAAGTATCCTTGCCCTTTTACAGCAAAAACCCACATTTTGTTGCATGTAAATTTTCTTCTAATTTTCCACTAAGGAAAAATAGTTCTTACATCCACTTGATGTAATACGAGATCAAAAACATCCATTGGCTCATCAGCACTTAGCATAATGTTTGGAGAACCTATTTGTTCCCAAAAGCCTCACATGTTTTACCAACACTCAAATTTGTTTTGATTGCATGAAGTACAACTCATGTTGTCTTAATCCATTCATTCTTAGTCTTATAAGAAACAACCTTTTAAGTTCTCCTCTACAAAAGAGGTTACACTATGAGAGCCTTTAGGTACTCTTGATCAGTACCATCGATCTAAAGTGTCGTCTCCGTTCCATACCGTTACCACTTTTGAGGTATTGGATTTAATGAAACAAATTCACCATTATCCAATTGCTCCCACTAGGATCAAGATTCTCTTGGACTCATCAAAACTCAATTGAATTATCCCAAGTTACAATTCTTGATCTTGCTTCTTATATTGACTTTTCTTAAAAAAAACACATTTTCCAAGAACGTTTTGGAGGACATCAGGTTATCGTAAACCTGACCATTTCTAGAAGAATCAAATTCTTCTCTCCATAAGAACATTTTGTTGTGGAGTTTCAAGAATAGCTAACTATTTAACTAATCATATTTCATCACACATTTATATGAACTGATCATACAAATATCCATTGGCCTAGCCAACTACTTTGATACAATTATCAAGCTGATTTTCCACATGGTTCATAAACCGTCAAAGGCACGTAATAGCCCAAGACTTATGGGAAATCAATAAGAGTGAAGAAATAGTAGGCACTATGCCTTGCCCTCACATTCAATTCGACCACATATGTTAAAATGGATTAAATGTTAATGATATTTTGCTCTATATTTGGAATGATTTTCTTGTCACCTTCCCCTCAAGAAAGAATTCATACATATGAAGTTCAATCTAGAAAACGAACCCATCAAGCCCGCATTGGCAAGACAGTTCATTCTTAATTGATCCGTATGATCAAAAAACACACATTCACATAATCATTCACATAGAATGAAAATATAAATAGGAGAAAGTCTGGAACTATTTGAAACATATTCTTTATCCAGAAAAACAAGATAAACATACCAAAAATATATCCATAAAGGTTAATATAGTAGAACAATTCTACTCCCACTAGATACAAGGTTTGTCGTGTTCGATGAATAAAATATATATCAAGTAGGTTTTGGATTATGACCGTTACACAACCAGTCTAATCCTTAAACTTTCTCCTCAGAGTCAGTTTCTTACAAGAACTCATTTTGATTCAATTGAAATTTGATAATTTGTAAATAAATGATCCTGGATCATTTATTACATAATTTGTGGATACTGAATCAACTATCCATTTGATGATTGATTCAAATAACAAACAGTACTAAACTGTCTGTATTTTAAGAAAGACATATCTTCTTAAAAGTGATGCACAAAGCACTAAAATATATTTATTATCTACAATTAAAGCACCTAGCTTTGCCTTGTTTCTACCATCTGGATAAGTAGGAACTTTTTTCCATTATCACAATTAAATTTATTTCGAGCCTTGTTTGATTTTTACCACTTTTGTCAAAAAGACTTATACTTATCAATTGGTACTATTACCAATATAAGCATTTTTAGCCACAAAGGCACTTCTTTGAGTTGTCCTATTGGGCACCCACAGGTGCCCCACATCTTACTCAAAATGACAAACAACATTGTCAGAAGAAGTAGTGGTAAAAATTAATGACAGTTGGAACATGCTTGTTCCTTACCAAGTAAGTGACAATTATGATTTACCACTCTCAAAGTTTGGTTAAAGATACACGGCCAAACTTAATTTTAAAGGTAGTCCACAAGTTACAAAAAACCTTGGAATCTAACAGCCACACACATAGTGCAGGAAAGAATTACTCCTTCTTGCTCACAAACACCATCATAAAAATTTCTCAACTCATGAGGTTTAACGATGATATTATTTCCTACAACAGTCAATATTAAACTATAACACATTGTCTTAGAATCAAATAAAATCACATAATTCCACAAAGGATGCCACATCATATATGCAAGAATAATTCATACTTTATACAATAAATAAAATAAATAGCTAACATACTTCCAAGCATAAAATCGAAAACCCATCAAAGTGCATCATCATTCATGCTTAAAAGAATAATTAACTATTGCATAATATTCAACAGTATAAAGCAATTTAAACTACCACTAGGAATAAAAACCCATTTTTTCCCATAAGTGAGAGATAGATAATTAACTTATAATTATCTAGCATTATTAAGTGCACATAATTTTTATTAAAGGAGATAACACATAGTTAAATCCAAAAATAAAAAAAACTTAGCAATTAATAATTTATTAAAGAAACTCAATCTTTAATAAAACTCTTTCGAAATAAATAACTAACATATAATTATCTAATATTATCAAAAGCAGTTATTTTTTTCATTTAAGAATAACACATAGTTAATTCTTAAATTAAAAACTAGCAATTAAAAAATTTATTAAAGAAACTCATTCTTTAAAGTTATTTTTCATAAATTAGATAATTAACAAATAATTATCTTAAATGTGATTGAAGGCACTTGTTTTATTTATCATCTAACGCATAGTTAAATTAAAATAAACAAGCAATCAATCATAAACTAAAGAAACTTAGTCTTTAGTATAATTATTATTTTTCACAAATCAAGACAATTAACAAATAGTTATCCAACATGATTGAATTAATTTTATTTAACGTCTAACACGTAGTTAGATTAAAGTAAAATAACAACCAACCATAAATTTTGAAGAAACTTATTCTTTTAAAAAAAATTGTTTTATACAAATTAGATAATCAACATATAATTATCTAATGCAATTGAATATACTTAATTTTATTTACTATCTAACACATAGTTAGACTAAAATAAAAACAATCATTCAAACATAAATTAAAGAAACATATCCTTTAATTTATTTTCTTGTATAAGATAATTATTGTGAAAAATAATATACAACCCATACAATCAAACTCATTAGGACACTAAGTCCATAAAACTTGGAAGAGCCCATCAACTTTCAAGCCCATACAAAATGAACTACAAATTTTTAGGACCAAAATAGCCCAACTCGGCCCAGCCAAACAAATGGGCTCGGCTCGGCCCATAATACGGATCGAATACTATATGTATACAAAATACAATTTGCATACATAATACATCTTTAAATACGAATCGGATACGAAATACGTCCCGAATACCAAACACGGTTTGGTTTGGTCAGGACCGGCTGAACCACCTGCCGACACTACAGTACCATTTCCCATTTTTTTTTTGTGCACACGTGTAGCGCGTGTGAGGCAGCTAGATGAAGCCCTAACTTCATCTCCTACCTCACGCCGCCGCCGCCGTCGGAAGGAGGGGGGAGCAGCAACACACAAAGGTCGCCATCGCAAGGGGAGATCGGGCCATCGTCTGCAGCAACGACGAAAGCCATCGCAGACAGTTCGCCGCGGGTGCAGCAGCCACAAAAGACTGCCGCGCCTGCCGCCCCGCTCGATCGCCGCCGTCGTTCCGCTGCTCGCATCGAGCTTGTCGCCTCAAGGTCCGTCGCTGCGATCTAGAGAAAGACGTCGCCCCTGCTCGGCTTTGGTCGCCCAGAGGGACCGTCATCGCGCCACACACCGGCCACGCGTCCGGTTACAGAAACCACACGCCGGCGCGCGAGAACGCGAGCACATAGCCCAGCCCGATGGAGACCGTGAAGGCAGCTACAAACGCCGCCATCAAGACCAGAACCTCGAGCCCCCACACTTTCCTCCTCGATCTGCCGCCTACGACCGGAGTTGCGGCGACGACAAAGAAGCCGCCTCAGGGATCTGGATCGGCCACTAAGGCCTCGCGGCTCACCAAGAGCCGGCCACCGTGCGAAGGCATGAGCACAAAGTCCAGCCACCGCACACCTCCTCACGAACCTTCACCTGCAAATAATCTCAAACCACAAAGCAATCACAAGGAGATATAGAGCAGTCACGAAGACTGCCATGCATCCCGATCCAAGTCTCCGGCCACAGTCGCTTGGTACATGGGTTTTTGTGGGTTCAAAAACGGGTCTCTTTATGGGCATGCAATTCACAAAGAATCACCCGATTCACAGAGAACTCAATCGCCCAGATCGTTTTATCCAAAACAAAAATCAAACCATAGGAATTATTCAGTTATACATGTACATCTGTTCATTCAATAAATCCACTGGATATCAGTAAAGAAAAACCAGATGTAACAAAAAGAAATTGCAGAGGGCTATATTCCACCGCTTACATCATAATGTTTACACAAAAACATAGAAACAGTCAGGGAATAAAAACAGGGCTCCGCTACCAATGTTGGGAATTTAAGTATGTTCAACACAAAAACATATTGCACAGCGGAAGATTAAAATAACAGAAGAAGAAACTTATCTTCTCTGTTGAATTGGAGCCCGTTGAAACCGGAGTCTGGATCGGTTGATTCCTCTGGATCATCAGCATACTTGTTGGTCGGGAGTTAGATCACTAGGATATTAATCACTAGAAAATAACTCACTAACCACAACCTAAGAACCCTAATTTTGTATGAAGAATATTTCTGTATTTTTTTTTTGGACAAAACCAGAGAGCATAGAGAGGGAGAGAAAGAGAACCCCCAGTAAAAGAAACAACCCATGTCCTTTTCTGTTCCACACACCCGTAGTTTAGGAAACTGACTAACAGTTTTCTATAAATAGAATGTGGGCCTGGGCTTTACCAAATAGGCCAAGTCCATCATGGGTGTACAACCCAATAAACCAATAGTGACAAACCTAATATCTCCTTAACAATTTCTGCAGGTAAATGATTATTGGTGGTGGACGTCTTTGCTTGATCAATGAGCAGCTGCCTCTCATCTCTACTTTCATTGTTTGATGAGCCTCACAGTGACAACAACATATTTTCAAACAATATCGAATGTTACTATGCTTTAAGGAAAACAAATGAATAACACCAACAAGGGCCTGTGTAATACACGAATAGAAGTGGTGGATTATAACCAGAGGAGCAAGAAAAAAAAAAAAAAACGTCCTGCCATAATCTAGTTTCTACCAGTCAGAGACGATTTTATTGAAACAAACTTTTTTTTTAAAGACTTAGAGAAACGAAATTAATGGCAAAGTAGAAGCAAAACTGAAAACATCTCTAATGTCTAGTTCCTTAAGCATGCAGGCCTTCATTGTATGGTATGGCTTCCGTCAAGCTATCGTGTCTGTCGAAGAATTTATTCTTATTGGAATATTGTTCTTCAGCTTCATCACTTCCTCATCAGGATTATTATTAATCAACTTGAGTACATGAATCCATCCCGTGGAATAATGAACGATTATGTATCCAACATCTTTGGCAGATCTTGGTATGGAGTTGGGCACATAGGTCGCATCATCAAATAATCAATTAGGAGTATATGAAACAAAGTGAACCCACGAAGCATCATTGCAGTATTCCTTCATAACCCAAACATTATTCGACGACGCTCTTGATCATGATCAGTTGCAAAAAAACAAACACAGAGATATTCGCCACCAACAACTCCCATGCGATGAAATTCATAACCTAATCAAGTGGTGAAAGCTGATCTTGAGTTGAAAGCGGCAGGGGGACATCATAAAACATCTCCTTGCCCAAATCGAAAGCTATGATTTTTGTTGAACCATCTTTCTCATTCTTGGAATCCCAATGAAGTGCTCCATTCAAGAAGAGACCCATGCTCTCTCCTCTAAGATATGGCAACTCTCTTGCAGGATTTTCCACCTCTTTCCAGGAACCATCTCTCAGGATTTTCCACCTCTTGTAATCATCCGAGGCCGAATCATACCCGAAACCACGAGCATATCTCCAATCAGAAAAGCAATCATGATCTGGCAATTTCCGGTATAAACCGGTGAAAGGATTCCAAACAACTATCCCCGGCTCCATATTATTAACTGCCAGCATAGAGCGACTATGTTCCAGGCAGACTAATCCATTGCATGATCCCACAAAGCTACTAAGCCAAAACTTTTCAAATGGATAACTTCCTTTGGTATTTGCAGTATGGCCAAGAGCGTCAGGATAATATGATGATACTGCAAAACGATGAGAAGGATTTATATATTGATATTGGGGGTAACTGCATTGCAATCTTAGGACGCCAAGGATCGTCTTCTCCGGTGGTGTAGATTTGCATCTGAGCCGGTGGAAGTCTACACTGACTAGCAAGGAGGACAATGACTTGGAGACTGATCTGAATCGATGAACGGATTTGTTAAGTAACAGAGACAGTATCCCCTCCACAATATCTGGAGGGAGACCACAAGTATCGGTGGAGGTTGCTTCATCAACAAGCAGCCTCCTCTCGTCTCTCTTTCGTTTGTTTGATGAGCCTGATGACGACGCGTCGACAGATTTCCGCTACTAGCAATTGGATCCTACTCTGATCTGACTTTCTTTGCAAAGAGAGAGCTTATAATTTGCGTATATATATATATATATATATATATATTGGATCGATATGCCCTACGCGTTACAATTCTTTTCCCGTCGGGTTTCGGATTCGTCAGGACCGACTTAACACTTTCTCTCGATGTTTTTGGTGGAAGGGAGGCAGGATTTGGATACATATATTAAGCAAAAGAACTCTTAATTTTGCGTCTTCTTTTTCATCTCTTGTAGGGGGTCTCAACAGTCAAGATTTATTGAAGGTCATTGTATAATGGATAGTGCTCTTCTAGCGGGTGAGGTGGTGCATAGTTTGAAGAAATCTAAGGCAGAGGCTATAGTCTGGAAGCTTGACTTAAAAAAATCATACGATTCGATAGAGTGGATGTATTAATTTGCTGGCAGGAAGAGGCTAAATTCATTGGGTTATTGATGTTGATCTTTTCTCCAAGTTTCTTGCTATGTCTATTACGCACTGGCAGTAGTTTATGAAACCAAACATTAACTGAAGCGATCTCCAATATATTACAACAAAGGAAGAAGAATGGAACATTTGCCGGACAACAGAACAAATCATGTTTTGATTTTTTTTTCGGGACCTTAACTATACAAGAGTGGAAAACAGAAGTAGGACCTTCTTGCCTTAAATTAAGGTGTAGTTATGGCAAGGAAAGCCAGAATTACTATTCAAATGCGTTTTGGAGATTGAATTAACATCATAGATTTTTAAGTTATGAAATAAATGACCAAAAACGAATTCCTAACATGAAGTTATGGCTCATCCAAACTTTTGGTAGTTTCCCCTAGAGGATTAGTACATGAAAGGTTTGCCATTTTTAAAAAATTTCAAGATTAAAGAGGAAATTGAAAAGTTAAGGACAATAAGTTATGGCCATTTTATGACGACTTCGGGATGAAAAGTTATGGCCTTTTGAAGTTTTCGATAATTTTTCCTAGGGGTTACTACACGATGGCAATTGAACCTGTGTTGTAATAGGGGTTAGTACACATTAGTTTTTTTCCCAGTTATCCAAATTTTGAGAAAATATTAGAGACTGACATTTAGATTATGTCTAACTAACCAATTAGCATTGGTTGTAGTGATAAAACGTACTGCATTCTCCTTAAACCCCGAGGTAAAAATTTCGAGTCCTGGTGGAAGTGGGTGTATAGAAATTGTGCTATTGGTAGTGGTCCCACCTCACAAGGGTGGCGCATTGTGCCACGGGAAGAGATTAGTCCGGTTGTGGACTAGGATACTCTTCTAGCATTAAAAAAAAAAAGATCATGTCTAACTACATCATGTCTAACTACGAAACTATGAAAAAACTTGATCCAAAATAAGTTGTGGACGAGAAGTAATGGCCCTCTAAATTTTTTAGTAATTTTCTTTAGGGGTTAGCACACAAATTTTTTGCTATTTTTTCAAAATTTTGAGATAAGAGTAGAAATCGATACTATCATAGATCATGCCCAAAGATAAAAGTAGAAAAAAAAATAACCCAAAATGACTTCTAAACGAAAAGTTATGACCTTTTGAAGTTTTTGGTAGTTTTCTATAGGGGTTAGCACACAAAAAAGTTATTGCCTCCAACCTCACGGTTTTCCTCTGAACTGTCAGGGACATGGTTGTTAAAAGCTCGATTTTACCCGTAAAATCGTACGTTTTTACGATATTACATGGGTATTCCGTGTCGAGTCTTACACTAAAACGAAATTTGGTCAACGTCGCGAGTTAACTCGTAAACTCATTAAGCTCGCGAGTTAATGCCGAGTTCGACCGAGTTTGCTTCACTTGTTAAAAAACTAAAAGAGGAATCAAATTGAATCTCGCCTGTGCCTTTTTTTCCCTTTCCCCCTTGGTGCTGCTGCATTCTCCTCCTTGGTTGAGGTTCCTTCATCATCAATCCTCATCTTCAACTATTTTTATTGGCTTCTTCTCCTTTTCTTAGCTCTAGTTGTCTCGTTCTTACCAAGTTCTTGGGCTCTCATCGTCACCAAAGGAGGAGGATAGCGTATCTATGGTGACTAAAATCCAATTAATTGTGGTGGGGGTACTGTGGTGGTGGTGTTATTGGTCGGGGGTAGTGGTGGTTGAGGCGGTTAAGGGTGGTGGTGATGATGGTTGCAGATGAGGAGTTTTTTTAAAAAAAAAAACAAGAAGAAACGAAGCAGATGAGGAGTTGTTTTACAGTTTTCAATAGACCTAGCAAAACGGGTAGTGACACGACAACCCGACACGAACCCGACACGAAATTAGCAGGTATAGGTCAAAGATTTTCAACCCATTTAGTTAAATGGGTCGACCGGACACGACACGAAAATTAGCAGGTCAGGTCGCGGGTTGACCCGCCAACCCGATAGGTACCTGTTTATGACCCGATTATATTTAGGGTATAGATATTTTACTGATTTAAAATAAAACTTATTCAATATTTAAGGCTAAAGTTACTAAAATTATCCAAAAATATTTCTATAAATGCTTTAAAATATTATTATATTATGATTCTACAATTTATAATTTTATTTAATATATGAGAAAATCTAGTTATATACCTATTTGCTTAAATAATACGCAAAATTAAAAAATTCAAACTAATTTTTAGGCTTGTTAGACTTAATAGGTAACCCGCGGGTCAACCCGAACCCGACACGATAATAGACGGGTTGGACACGACACGACACGATTATTAAATGGGTCGGATTGGGTTGAAGATTTGGAACCCGATTACCTGTTCAACCCGACACGAACCCGACACTACAACACGAATTGCCAGCTCTAGTTTTCAACATGATTTGTAATTTTCAACCGTACAGCTGTATTGGTTATTACTTATTACTATGTTGTTGCAGTTTGGTTACGTGTGGACTATTATTTTCTAATATAATAATACAACACAATCCATTACACATAAGAATAAAAGACTAGATAACTAACGGATGAACACTGTAGAGAAAAAAGAGAAATTGAGAGTTAAAAAGAAAAAAAAAGCAACCAAGAATACAATAGCAGGGAAATTTTACTTGCTTTTCTTTTTTGAAGGTTTTAATTTTTACGGAGGGCTGATGGTTTTATGCGGTATAAAGTTCATAAATTATGGAACATCCATGTAAAACCCAGAAAGGTTTGTTGTCAAATTATATTATTCATTCTGATAGAATATATATAATACACTATTTAGTTTATATTTAGGTTTATTTTTTATGAGAATTAATATTTGTGGCATAAATATTGTTAATTAACCTATTTATAAATCTAATTAATAATAAAATTGAATTTTGTAGAGTTTTACGATTTTACGTTTCGTTTTTACGATACGTTTTTTACCGACCATTTTGAATTTATGTAAAAACTCGTTTTTAACAACCTTGCTTATGGATATACCTTGTACAGAATCTTCCAAACGCCAGCAGGTGGGCCGTCTCAATTATCATCACCCGCTATTCCTAGCTTGAACCACCACTCATTCCAGCCCAACGATATTTTAGTTTCCATTGAGCCCAGCCCACCAAGCCCTATCTCAAGAGCTTTAGTCCCGCACCCAGATACCCCTCCCCACCACAGCCCATTACTTCACAGCCCTATATTTCATTAAGCTATGGCCCTTTTAGAAATTTTTATAATTTTTCGCGAGGATTAGTCCATGAATTTTTTTCATTGGTTTAAACTTTAATATAAGATTGGAGATCGATATTATTATTATCGTTTAAATCATGTCTAAAAAATGAAAAAACAAATTGCAAAACGAGTTGTTGAGTCGGTAGTGTCTGACCAATCCAACAACATCAAGAGCAAGTGTTGAGTCGGTAGTGTCTGACCAATCCAAAACCCAACGGGAAAAGGAACTGTAAATAATAATCGCATCTCTCTATAAATACATGCAAATTGTAAGATCTCTCCTTGCAAAAGCAAACATCAGGGGCCAGGGCATATCCAATGGCTGCAACCGGAAACCTTTCGTCGTCGTCGGGTTCATCAAAGAAACGAAAGAGAGACGAGAGGAGGGTGCTTGTTGATGAAGCATTAAAGATCAGTACTACCTCCTCCACCAATAATTGTCATCTACCTCCAAAAATTGTGGAGGAGATACTGTCTCTGTTACCCAACAAATCCATTCATCGATTCAGATCAGTCTCCAAGTCATGGTCCTCCATGCTAGTCAGTGTAGACTTCCACCAGTTCAGATGCAAATCTACACTGCCGGAGAAGACCATCCCCCGCGTCCTACGTTTCCTAGGCAGTTGCTCCCTATCTGAACCTTCTCCTTCTCATCGTTTCGTAGTATCATCATATTATCCTGTCGTCGCTTCATCGAATAGCACAGGAAAAACAACTTCTGCTGACCCTCTTCCGATTGATGATACCAAGGAATGTTATCCGTTTCAAAAGTTTTGGCATAGGAGGTTTGTGGGATCATGCAATGGATTAGTTTGTCTGGAACATAGTCTCTCTAAGCCGGCAGCTAAAAATCACTACCCTAATCTGGAGACAGTTGTCTGGAATCCTTTCACGGGTTTATGCAGGAAATTGCCTCATCATGTGTCCTGCTCTGACGATGGGATCTATGCTTATGGGTTCGGATACGATTCGGCTTCAGATGATTACAAGGTCTTTAAAGCTACATGTCCCGATTATGGTGGTGGAGTTAGAGTTCATATTTTCTCCCTGAAAGCAGGTTCCTGAAAAGAGTTGGAAAATCCTGACAGGGAGTACTTGCAACATCTTAAAGGAGGGAACATGGGTCTCTTCTTGAATGGAGCACTTCATTGGGAATCCAGGAATGAGAAAGATGGTTTCGGAAAAATCATAGCTTTCGATTTGGCCAAGGAGAGGTTTTATGATGTTCCCCTGCCGCCATCTCGTCATCTTCAGCTTCCACCACTTAAGTTTTGCTACCAAGACTGTAGCATGGGAGTTGTTGGGGAATATCTCTATTACTGTGTCAATTTTTTCCAGTATTCAGCAAACGTTGTTTGGGTGATGAAGGAATACTGCAATGAGGCGTCGTGGGTTCACTTTGTTTCATATAGGGGGCCTTATGGAGATCGTGAGGTTACCTATGTGCCCAACTCCATACCAATATCTGCCAAAAATGGTGGATATGTAATGCTTCAATATTCTACGGGATGTATCGATGTGCTAAGGTGGATTAGTAATAATAATCCTGATGAAGCTGAAGGACAATATTCGAAGAAGATTAAATTCTTCGAAAGACATCTTAGGATTTGGTCGTCCGTACAGTACACAGAAGCTCTAACCTCTCCCTACGCTTCTACAGCCATCCATTGATCAAGGAATTTTTGAACATCCATCGCAGACAAAGTCCTGCTTGCTTAAGTAACTAGGAAAAATTAAAGAGTTGTGTTCATGTTCTCAGTTTCGCTTCTAATTTTCCATTAGTTTCCTTTGTCTGCTGACTGCCCATAAAGTTTCTTTCTCTACGATCGTTTCTGATTACAGCATGCAGGTTTCTTAATTTTTTTTTTCTTATATGGCCATGCCCATGTCCATGCAGTGCCTGATGTAAATAACTGTACCTTTTATCAATAAAGCAATCGTAAGTATATAAAAAAAAAAGATTGATCAAGGATTTTCCTTTTAATTTGAAATTAATTTCCTCATCTCTTTGTTTTTTTCTCTCTCTCTCTCTCTTCTTCTCTTATAGATTACAGCCATGGGCATACGTGAATTTCAAGACTAGAATGCTTGATATTCAATCAATGTCGGGCCGGAAGCCTCATTAGGAGAGAGTCACCCACCTGGGTAGAATCCAGATACATTTTGGTTATCCTCAACCTTTTGTACTGAAAATTTATTTTTTCCTTCAATTGTAACATTAATTTACTTATTCAATCTGCCCATTATGTCAATGGTAACACAATTTTTCTTAAAAAAAGGTTTTGTCTACAGTATCAGGCTCTAACCTCCCTTCCACCAAAAAAAACATGGGTTTTCAGGTTTTTTGGGCCCCTATGTTTAGTGGTTTGGCCAATTTGGTACCCCGACATTTTTTTTGGCCGGGCATATACCCCGAGATTGCATGGGCAGGCCAAACGTATACCCCTGGTCAGGCACCTGCTGATGTGGAGGCTGCCCGGGGTATTTGCGCGTGTTACTGTAGCAAAACGACGTCGTTTTAGAGGATTGGCATTGAGTTAAGTGGGTCCCACTAAGCCACCTGTGTCCGACGTGGCATGAAACGACGTCGTTTTCTCACTTAAAACGACGTCGTTTTGCTACAGCAACACGCGCACATACCCGGGCAGCCTCCAGGTCAGCAGGTGCCTGACTAGGGGTATACGTTTGGCCTGCCCATGCAATCTCGGGGTATATGCCCGGCCAAAAAAAATGTCGGGGTACCAAATTGGCCAAACCACTAAACACGGGGGCCCAAAAAACCCAAAAACCCATAAACACATCAAGAGGAAGTTTTTGTAGTTAACTCGGTACTGTCTCACGAATTAGTCCAGGAATCCTACATTATTTGTATATGGTAATAATGCTTTAAAAATCATATGGTAACTTAGAGGTTAGATTCTCAAGGTAGTTATTCTCAAAAAAAGATTCTCAAGGTAGTTAAACCCAGCTTGGTTATCGACCCGACCTGGCTTAGTGGTCAAGGGTTGCAGGGTCCAACCGGGGGTCAACAAGGGGTCAATAGAGGATTAAAAAGGGTACATAATTCTTCATAAGGGTGTAAAGAAAAAAAAATCTTATAACAAATTATCCAATATTTGATATTTTATAGTAGATTGTATTTTCTCATATGTCATAATGAAAAATATCACAATTTGAACATTAGCCTAGTGGTTCTCTCCCCCTCCCCAAGATTGAGCAAAAGATCCATGGTTCAAATCCCACAAAACCCGTTCCGGGTTCAGCGAAAGCCGAAAAATGGGGCAAACCCGGCAGACCCAGATGGGTCTTTAATCATCAAAAACCGGGAGGACTTTCGGACCGGCCTGGCCTCCGGGTCCCGGTTACCCCGGTTGAACCGGACGGGCCGGTCTGGGTCTGACTACCATGTAGATTCTCCTTGTATATGAGTAAGGACGGGTTCGAGTCATGGCATGGTTTATTTTGGGTCTGACTACCATGTATATTCTCCTTGTATATGAGTATGGACGGGTTCGAGTCATGGAATGGTTTATTTTCTTTAAATTTTTCCTTTTTCGGTGATACAACACATTTCAGTGCTTATTGAATCACCTATATATATAATTTATATAGTCAAAGAAGCAAACATACAAATTGGCCATCCTTTGGTCACTGTAGAAATAGGCTAATCTTTTTGATGCTACTGTGGTAGATTTGGATAAGATGTTGGAGTCTGAGCGGAAAGTGCTCTTGCCTAGCCTGGTCCTTCTGTTAAATTGAGGCTAGTGTAAGGCGAGTTTGTAGCTTGTTGGAGAGTTTTGGCCAAGCTTATGTTCTAGTATCAATACTAGTCCTTGAGTTCTAGTACCTGTTGTATTGTTTTGTTTTAGCTCCTAGGACTCTGTCATATCTCTTGTTGACGGTACCTAGTTTGTTCTTACCTGTTATACGCAATAAAATCATCTTCTTATATATATAAAAAAAAGCAAGCATACAAATTGTTGGGTATATGGGTCCACTTTATTTATATGTTACTCAATTGGCCTATTTCTCTCCGATGTGGTATTCACCACTCACACTTATATTCTAACAATCTCCCCCTCAAGTGTGAGACTCTTCTATATCGGACCACAGGCCTACTCCCCCTTCAACGGAAACATTTTTTTGGAAATTTTTCGCAACATCACCGAGAGCCCACTCTTCCACCAAGCCCGTTCCAAGAGCACGCGTCTGCCGATGCTCCATGAGCTCATTCCATCGGGAGCCACGACTTAAAACTTCCCTTAGGCGGGGGAAGCAAAGCCACTTAGAAGCATGCGCCTACCGATACCACGCCTTACAACTCCAACCGAGCTTGGTCCAAGAGCCCAACCGCTCTTCGTTCCATATGGGGACAGCAAGCACCGAAACATCACCATGTCGCAAATCATTCCGTCCCAGCCAAACCATCGGCTCCGCTACCAGATTGTTGAACAAAGTTCTGCTATCACAACATGAACAATGCTCCGCTACCAGATTGTTGAACTATGCGCAGCACAAAGCACTAACTTTTCACACAACCAACCTCGTTGCACAGGCAGACTGTGTTGATACTAAGCAATCCTAACTTGCACAGGCAGGTCGTGCAGAACCCGAGTTGGGAAAGAAAGAAAAACTCACAAACACTAATAACCAAACAATAAATAAGAATAGAGAGAATAAACTCTCAGAATACTCAAAGAGAAATGCTAGAGAGAAAAGCTAGAAAGCTTGGGATGCATTTTCCATTAGAGAACAGGGCCTTTATATAGGCTACAGAACTAACAACTAACCTAAAAATTAGGAAACTAACAATCTCCTTCAAACTTTGAAAAATAGATAAAGCTAACTAATAGATAATAACTACCTTAATTTAGTGGTGTTTATCTTGCAAAAAAACAAACATTAAAGCAGGACTGGCATATCCAATGGCTGCAACCGGAAATCTGTCGTCGTCGTAGGGCTCATCAAACAAACGAAAGAGAGACGAGAGGAGGCTACTTGTTGATGAAGCAATGACCAATACTACCTGCACCAATAATTGTGATCTACCTCCAAAAATTGTGTAGGAGATACTTGCTTTGTTACCCATCCAATCCATTCTTCGATTCAGGTCAGTCTCCAAGTCATGGTCTTCTTTCCTGGTCAGTGTAAATTTCCATAAGTTTAAACTCAAATCCTCACAGCCGGAGATCAACGTACCAAAACTCCTATATCATGATCTCCGAAGAGAATACTCTGAGGGTTTTGTAATATCAGATTACCGTGACCGTGTAAAAACACCTACCTTGGTGTGTTATCCTTCCCTGATTGGATCTTGCAATGGATTAGTTTGTTTGGTATATGAAACAGATCACATAGTTATCTGGAATCCATACACCGGTAGCTATAGAGAACTGCCTGACATGTCCCTGTCTAGTTACACCTTCTCTTATGGTTTCGGATATGATTCGGGTTCCGATGATTACAAGGTCTTACTAGCTACACGTGCTAGGCTTCATATTTTCTCGATGAAAACAGGTTCCTGGAAAAAGGTTGAAAATCCCGATGACAAATGCTTGAGACACATTCAACCAGGGCAATATGGTTTGTTCTTGAAAGGAGCACTTCATTGGAAAACTTGGGGTAATAGGCGGTTCGAGGGTGCAAAAGTCATCGCTTTTGATTTGAGTAGGGAGAAATTTTATGACGTCGCCAAGCCTGGTTATGGATAACGTAGCTTGGGAATTGTTGGGGAATATCTGTGCATGTGTTTCTTTCATCATCACCTTCATGGGTCGAGGATGAATACTGTTTGGGTGATGAAGGAATAGTGCAAAGAGGCATCGTGGGTTCGGTTTATTACATATTATAGTTCTTTTGACAATGATATTGCAGGTAGTTATGAAGATTATGTGTGCGACTTCGTGCCACAATCTGCTGAAGGATACATGATTCTACAATATTCTGAAGGACATGTGGATGTACTAAAGTGGAATAACAATCTTGAAGAAATGATAGAGGTGATGAATATTTCAAGAACCCAATTCTACAGAAGAGACGGGGTGGCCATTCCCTACACAGAAGCTCTAACCTCTCCCTATGCTTGTATGGAGATGGATTGATGAGTTTGAACATTGATCGCACAAAGAAATATATACTGCTTAAACATATTGAACACTCGAACTGTGAACTACTCAACTCTTTGTGGCGACCTGACCTACCGTAACTTCATTTGGTTATTCTATATATGTAGCAAGCACGGGATTTAAGTGCAATTAATTTTTAGTCCAAGTTTTGTTTGATGTTTGACCTTTTTTGCGAATTGCTTGTTATGTCTTCCACGTACATTGGAAAAGGTTTATGAAACCAAGCCAATAACTGAATAAACCCAACCCTGGTGGGAGTCATGTTTGTCGAAGGCATTAGTTGTCTTGAATATGTTTTAAAACCAATTCTAAGAATGAACAATAATACACATAAGCAAACAGCCTGTATGTATTCATCAATATGGGAGGAGAAATGTCATAGGATCTGTTCTAAAAGGTAGTATATTACATAATAGATTGGTGCAGAAAAGTAATTGAGTAAGAATCTAGAGTAACTTTGACAACAACAACTAGTTTTACAGGATTTAAATATGGCCCTTTGAAATTTTTGGTAATTTTCTTACATGATTTTTTCCCATTATTTCAAATCTTAATATAATTTTAATGTACATTAATTTTTGCTTATTTAATGTATGTTTTCCACCAGAAACATCAAGAGGAAGTGTTAAGTCGGTTCTGACGAATCCAAAACCCAACGGGAAAAGAACTGTAAATACCAATGACCCCTCTCGCCAAAAAAAATCACCTTATATAATATATACATGCAAATTATAAGCTCTTTCTTCGCAAAAAAAAAAAAAATAAAAAAGCGTAGGGCATATCCAATGGCTGCCAGCGGAAATCTGTCATCGTCGTCGGGTTCATCACACAAACGAAAGAGAGATGAGAGGCTGCCTGTTGATGAAGCAAAGATCAGTACTACCTCCACCGATAATTGTTTACTTCCAGAAATTGTGGAGGGGATACTGTCTCTATTACCCAACAAATCCATTCATCGATTCAGATCAGTCTCCAAGTCCTGGTCCTCTTTGCTAGTTAGGGTAGATTTCCACCAGTTCAGACGCAAATCTACACCGCCGGCTGAGACGATACCCCGCGTCCTAAAGTTGCTTAGGAGTTACTCCGGTAGCGTATATGGTCCTTCTCCTCCTCCTTCTCATGGTTTTGAATTATCATCATATTATCCTCCTGACGCTCTTGGGCATACTGCAAATACCATGGAAAGTTATCCGTTTCAAAAGTTTTGGCTTAGGAGCTTTGTGGGATCATGCAATGGATTAGTTTGTCTGGAACATAGTCTCTCTAAGCCGGGAGTTAAAAATCACTCTACGCTGGAGATGGTTGTCTGGAATCCTTTCACGGGTTTATACAGGAAATTGTCAGATGGTATGACCTGGTTCGATTGGAGATATGCTCATGGTTTCGGGTATGATTCGGCTTCGGATGATTACAAGGTCTTTACAGCTACATGGACTAATTATGGTGGTGTTAGAGTTGATATTTTCTCCCTGAAAGCAGGTTCCTGGAAAGAGGTGGAAAATCCTGCAAGAGAGTTGCAACATCTAATTAGAAGAGATAGTATGGGTCTCTTCTTGAATGGAGCACTTCATTGGGAATTCAAGAATGAGAAAGATGGTTTAACAAAAATCATAGCTTTTGATTTGGCCGAGGAGACGTTTTATGATGTCCCACTGCCGCTATCAACTCATTTTCGGCTTTCACCACGTTATCATGGTTTTAAATACCATAATTATGAATACTATAGCATGGGAGTTGTTGGGGAATATCTCTGCGTATGTTTTCTTGGAACTGAGTATCATTGCAATCCTTTTGGTGCTCTGGTGCATACAACAAATATTATTAATGTTTGGGTAATGAAGGAGTACTGCAATGAGGCGTCGTGGGTTCTCTTTGTTTCATATAGTCCTGATGATCTCACCTATGTGCCCAACTCCATACCACCAAGATTTGCCAAAGATGGTGGATACATGATACTTCAATATTCCAGGGGATGTAATGATGTACTGAAGTGGATTAATAATAATCCTGATGAAGGAACTACTGATGGAGCTGAAGAACAATATTCCAATAAGATTGAATTCTACTGCAGACACGAAAGCTTGACCGCCATACCATACACAGAAGCTCTTACCTCTCCCTATGCTTCTACAGGCGCCCATTGATCAAGGCTTAAGTAACTAGACAGAAGAGATGTCATGTTCATGCTTTCAGTTTTGCTTCTACTTTGCCATTAATTTCCTCTGTCCGTTGACTGACCATGAAGTTTCTTTCTCTAAGTCTTATTTACCAATAATCAATTACCTCTAGAAATTGTTAAGGAGATACTACCTTTGTTACCCAACAAATCCACTCATCGATTCAGGTCAGTCTCCAAGTCATGGTCCTCTTAATTAATTTGCTGGTCAGTGTAGATTTCCGCGAGTTTCTATGCAAAACCAAACCGCCGCCGGAGGTCAATGTCTTAATTAAAGTTCCTATGCTATGAATACCATGTACAAAGTATGGTATGATCATTCGGTACATAAGTCTTTACTCAGATGCTTGAGGTGTGACGCGGATCATATGCAGTGGTAATAATATTCAGATAGTTGTCTGGAATCCTATCCTTTCGCCGGTATAGGTACACAGAAAATTACCAGATCATATGTCCTCGTCTGCTTGGAACTATATATATACAAACACAAAAAGGAAGACCAATCCTGCACTAACCAACCAACTACAGATAAATAATTAACTTATACAAACGATTACTCACATGGAAGATGGACATCCACCAACCCAAAACAATGCGTGAGAAAGAATTCCAAACAGCTAGGCATGCAACAAGAAACTCCCCTCCACCTACAAATCTTCGCCAAACAGCCTGTATGCATTCATTAATAGGTTGATGAGAAGCTACAAGACAGATTACATAATAGATTGATGCAGAAAATTAGTAACTAAGAAGCTGAGTAACTAATTTTAAATATTCCATAATAGTTTTTGTTATGTACCTCCACTCCTTTTAAGAATCTGTCCTCGGCCAGGTGCCATGCTGACTAGGATGCAAGATCATCGATTCCGAAGATGAAATTTGGAAAACCAAAATTGACTCAAAGAGTGAGTTCAGATGTTGGTAATTTTTGGTAATTTTCTTATAAAAAATTTTAATATAATTTTAGACATTAGTTCAAATTTTAATATAATTTTAGTATACATTAATTTTTGCCTAATTAAAGTATGCATCAAAATCCCTGCCTCCTTTCCACCAAAAACAACAAGAGGAAGTGTTAAGTCGGTCCTGACGAATCCAAAACCCGACGCGAATAGAATTGCAATTACCAATGACTCGTCTCTCAATATACATATATATATGCAAATTATAAGCTCTCTCTTTGCAAAGAAAGACAAATCAGAGTGTCTACTAGCGGAAAGAGAGACGATCCAATGGCTACTAGCGGAAAGAGAGAGGAGAGGAGGCTGCTTGTTGATGAAGCAAAGACCAGCAGAATTGTGGAGGAGATACTGTCTCTGTTACCCAGCAAATCCATTCATCGATTCAGATCACTCTCCAAGTCACGGTCCTCCTTGCTAGTCAGTGTAGACTTCCACCAGTTCAGATTCAAATCTACACAGCCGGAGAAGACGATCCTTGGCGTCCTAATTTTCCTACGCAGTTTCTCCCTATATGATCCTTCACATCGTTTTATATTATCATCATACTATCCTGACGCTCTTGGAGATGCAGATACCAAGGAAAGTTATCCGCTCCAAAAGTTTTCGCTTAGGTGCTTTGTGGGATCTTGCAATGGGTTAGTTTGTCTAGAAGTTAATAATGGCTCTAAGCTGGAGATAGTTGTCTGAAATCCTTTCACCGGTTTATACAGGAAATTGCCTGATCATGTATCCTGCTTTGATGATGGTATCTATGCAGCTTATGGTTTCGGGTATGATTCGGCTTCGGATGATTACAAGGTCTTTAAAGCGGGTTCGGCTTCGGATGATTAAAGCTACATGTCCTGATTATGGTAATGGAGTTAGAGTTGATATTTTCTCCCTGAAAGCGGGTTCCTGGAAAGAGGTGGAAAATCCTGCAAGAGAGTTGCGACCTCTATTTGGAGCAAAGAGCGTGGGTCTCTTCTTGAATGGAGCACTTCATTGGGAATCCGAGAATGAGAAAGATGGCTCAACAAAAATCATAGCTTTTGATTTGGCCAAGGAGAAGTTTTATGATGTCCCCCTGTCGTTGTCAAGTCATCATCATCAGCTTTCACCAACTAATTATGGTTATAAATACTATAGCATGGGAGTTGTTGGTGGGGAATATCTCTGCGTCGTCTGTTTTCTTGCAACTGAGTATTATCAGCGTCCAGCAAAAACTGTTTGGGTAATGAGGGAATACTGCAATGAGGCTTCGTGGGTTCACTTTGTTTCATATACACCTATTGCAAGATTTGCTGATGAAACCTATGTGTCTAACTCCATACAAAGATCTGGCAGCAAAGATGGTGGATACATAATGCTTCAATATTCCACGGGATGTGTTGATGTACTGAAGTTGATTAATACTAATCCTGATGAAGAAAGTGATGAAGCTGAAGAACAATATTCCAAGAAGATCAAATTCTGCAGACGATACAGGGAGGAGACCATGCCATACACTGAAGCTCTAACCTCTCCATATGCTTCTAACGACATCGACCAAGAATTTTGCTTTTGATTTGCTCTCAATTGATTTCGTTATCTCTCTTTTTTTTTTTTCCTATAGACTGTCCATAAAGTTTTGTTCCTTTAAAATCATCAATTTGTCAGAGACAAGACTAGTTTGTGTGCCTTGTTTTTAAAAGCCTAAGTCTTTTCGTGATTATATATATATCATCTAGTTTATGATGAGACCATAAAACTTATTTTGGCCTAATCCCTTGGCTGTAGATCATCTTATTGAGAGAGCTACTCTGATCATCTTTTGTAGTAGTTTGTGAGCAAAGAATAAAACAAAGAAAAAAACTTGTTTTAGCTGTGCTGATTAATGCATAAAATTTTTAGTACATAGCATCAATTTTTTTATTAAAAAAAATGGGAGTTTTTTTTTATTAACTTCTGAACACTCAAACTTTGAACTTCTGATCAACTTTTTGTAGCAACCTATGGTAACTTCATTTGGTTATGTGATGTGAATGGAGCATGCACAGTTGGTAGGGTGCCCACCTTAACAGGTGCCGATCGAAGCCCCGAGAGAGATTAGTCTCGTGTCGACGAGGATACTCTTCTAGTATCAAAAAAAAAAAAACAAAACTTCATTTGGTTATTACTGGATTATCGTTTAATTCATGTCCAAAGATGAAATTTGGGAAAACAAAACTGACTCAATTTGAGTTCAGATGCTATGTGCGTTTGAAATTTTTGATAATTTTCTTACATAATTTTTTCTTATTTGTTCAAATTTTAATATACTATTGGAGATCGATAGATCATGTCTAAACATGAAATTTAAAAAATGTCTAGAGATGAAAAAAGATGATGCAAAACGAGTTCTTTTGCTTAATATCAAGAGCAAGTGTTCATAAGTAGTTAAGTCGGTAACGAATCCAAAATCCGACGGAAAAGAATTGTAAGAATAGCAGTGACGCGTCTCGCAAAAAAAAAAAAATATCACCTATATATATATATATATGCAAATTATAAGCTCTCTCTTTGCAAGAAAAGACATCAGATTAGGGCATATCCAATGGCTGCTACGGGTAATCTGTCGTTGTCGTCGGGCTCATCAAAGAAGCGAAAGAGAGACCAGAGGAGGAGGCTTCTTGTTGATGAAGCAAAGACCAGTACCGTCACCAGTAATTGTTTACCTCCAGAAATTGTGGAGGGGATACTGTTTCTGTTACCCTACGAATCCATTCATCGATTCAGATCAGTCTCCAAGTCATGGTTGTCTTTATTGCTCAGTCAAGAATTCAAAAAATTGAGATTCAAATCTCTACCTTCAGTCCAAAAACTCTTACATCGTCCGCTGTCTGATAATGGTCTCATGGCAGACTATCTTGAGTCCTTTGAATATCGCGGCGATGAAGAAACTTGTACCAAGTTAATTTTCCCTGAGCGTACAAGTTTTTTATTTATTGTAGGATCTTGCAGCGGATTAGTTTGTTTAGCTCAGGAGTCACCGGTTCATAACTATCGAGACATATCTGTGTGGAATCCTTTTACGGGTGTCTACAGAAAATTGCCAGTTCCTGAAGGTGTGTCCGGTAGTCATAACCGTGCTTATGGTTCGGATATGATTCGGCCGCTGATGATTACAAGGTTTTTATAGTTGCAGTGCACCTCTATGCTCGCTGTTGGAATGTAAGTGTGATTGGTGAATCCCACATCGGAGAGAAAGAGGCCAAGTGAGTAACATATAAGTGAAATGGGCCCATGTACCCAATACCTTGAGGTTTTGGGTTACAGAGTGGTGTCCTGGTCACGCGTATGGAACTCACTTCGGCCTCGCGTATTGTCTCCCCAGTTTTCGGGCGACTCCCGATTCTCAACACGTGGTAGCGGAGCCGATGGTTCGGCTGGGACGGAATGGTTTGCGACATGGTGATGTTCCCGTGGCTGCTGCCCCCACGTGGAACGAAGAGCGATGGGGCTCTTGGACCAAGCTCGATTGGAGTTGTAAGGCGTGGCTCCGGATAAGAGTGGTATCGGCAGGCGCCTGCTTCTAAGTGGCTGTGGGCCCTCGGCCTAAGTGAAGTTGTAAGTCGTGGCTCCCGATGGAATAAGCTCTTGGAGCATCGGCAGACGCGTGCTCCTGGAATGGGCTTGATGGCAGAGTGGGCTCTTGGAGATGTCCGATATGGAAGAGTCTCACACTTGAGGGGGAGATTGTTGGAATGTAAGTGTGATTGGTGAATCCCACATCGGAGAGAAAGAGGCCAAGTGAGTAACATATAAGTGAAATGGGCCCATGTACCCAATACCTTGAGGTTTTGGGTTACAGAGTGGTGTCCTGGTCACGCGTATGGAACTCACTTGGGCCTCGCGTGTTGTCTCCCTGGTTGTCGGGCGACTCCCGGTTCTCAACACTCGCAAAGCTAGAAATCGTGTACCTAAGGTTCAAATCTTCTCCCTGAAGACAGGTTCCTGGAAAAGAGTGGAAAATCCTGACAGATGCTTGGAAGATATTAGAGAAGCGGACAGGGGTCTCCTGCTGAAGGGTGCACTTCACTGGGGGAAGAAAGATGCTGAGAATATTACCGCATTCGATCTGTCAGAGGAGAAATTTTATGATGTCCCGTCCCCTCCGGAGCAAAGATTTTTGGCACACAGGGGCATAGGAACTGTTGGAGAATATCTGTGTATGTCGTGGACTCCAACACCGAGCTTGGATGGCAGCGTTGTTTGGGCCATGAAGGAATACTTAAACAAGGAGTCATGGGTTCCTTTCATTGTTTATCGTCAGTCGTTGCGTGGCCAGTGCATTGTTGGCTATCATTGCGACTTCATAGCAGATTCTATACAGGATAAGGAGGATGGCGGAAGCCTGATGTTTGACTTGCAAGACGTCGTATATACTACTGAAATACTCAAATGGAATAAGAATCTTGAAAAATCTGATAGAGATGGAGTGGATGAGGGAGTAGTGACGGTAAAATATTATAAGCATTTGGCATCCATCCCATATAGAGAATCTCTCACCTCTCCTTATCCTTCTTTGGAAAAGAACCAGGGATTTTGAACATTGATCTCTAAGCAAAGGCAGCAACTTGAACTAGGCAAATTGAGGTGGGTTAAGAGCGGGATCCAAGGTTTATTCATGTTGTACCCAAATTTTTTCATATGTAGTGAATATTACATTCTACATAAATGGAGTGCTCTAGTCATCCGTTTTCTGTTTCCTTCATCAAATTGTTGGGTGGATTCACTAATTAATTAGATTCTTATTTCCTGTACTTCCATATTCTATTTAAAGTGCAGAAATCAGTAAGGAGCCAAGATTGAATTAGATATTTCGGATTAGAAAATGTGTTGTCGCTGGCAATTACAATCACTTCTCTAATGGGCCCCACCACATAATAAGCTAAAATTTCATGAAAGCATAATGCCAGGAGATCGATCATGAAGTTGATTAGTAATAATCCTGATGAAGTGATGAAGCGGAAGAACAATATTCCAATAAGATTAAATTCTACTACAGACACGAAAGCTTGACGGTCATACCATGCACAGAACCTCTTACCTCTCCCTATACTTCTACAGGCATCCATCGATCAAGGAATTCTTGAACATGAATCGCTAACAACGGCCTGCTTGCTAAGTAACTAGACAAACGAGATGTCATGTTCATGCTTTCATTTTTGCTTCTACTTTGCCCTTAATTAATTTCCTCTGTCTGTTGACTGACCATTAAGTTTTTTTCCTCTTATAAAAAATAAGTTTGTTTTAAACATTGGGGGAGTGGGAATCCGAACAAGCTCAATCTACGTTGGCTGAAACGTCTAGTGTTCAGTTGAGAATAGGTGAGACTGATCGGTGGTGGTGGACGGATGACCAGTCGGGAATGATTTCAGTCAAGTCCGGAAGAAACTAGCTTTATTGGTGTGATTTCAGTCAAGTCCGGAAGAAACTACCTTTATTAGTGTCAAGTGACCATATCAACCAAAAGCTTAAGCTGATGGTTTTTTGGGTTTACTACTCTAACTCCCTCCCTCAAGTGAAAGCCCTTTGGGCATGAAACTTGCACAGGCCCGTCCATATCTTGTGCTTTTTAATTCAACAATGAGGGAGGCGTGGGGATTCGAACACGCGACCGTTTGGTCATTATGGCTCTGCTACCATGTCAAGTGACCATCTCAACCAAAAGCTTAAGCTAATGGTTGTGGTCCCAAGATTGGTTTTGGGTTTACTACTCTAACAATTGGAAAACTGGAGCCACATGCAGCAAACCTTTTGTGAGGAGGTCTGTAAATCCTTTTAAGGTTCAATGCTGGCTCTGGCATGCTTTAAACAATGGCATTCCAACCAAAGAAATCCTTCCGCACAAAGGTATCATAACTCTTGCTGAATCTGTGTGTGTGTGTTATATGGTTCTGCTTTAGAGACAAGAGATCGTATGTTTCTGTGGTGCCTGATTTCTTGGAGAATATGGTGCAAACTGGGCCACTACTGATGGGGGATGGAATGGTGCATACCGGCTTCCATGGACAATTTTCTACTCCAGTGGAATTTCTTATCACCTTACAGTGAAAGCAGAGCAGTCCGCTTAATTGTAGGTATAGTAACACTACGGTCTATGTGGTTAGAAAGGAACAGAACGATCTTCAACAATGTTAGTACTGATGTTGATAGAATGGTTGACACTATCTGTGTTCTTGCTGTGTCCCGGGTTAAAGCTGTTCAACAGGATTTTCCATTCAGTGCATCCTTTGTGCTATCCAAAGTAGAAGCCTTTAGGAATTGGAAAGGTCCGAAATTGCGTTACAGCATATTAGATAATCCAAGTTAATTTTCTTATGAGGTTTTGCGGTATTATGTTGTAATAGAGCATCTGTCAGTTGAACTACTGTTGTGCATCAGGTGGCTTTGCATGCATCAGAGCATTTCTTTGTTCTGTTTTTAATTAATTCTGCTGTGTATCAATTGGGTCATGAGTCTTGACATATGTACATGATTATAAATACTGCGAATCAATAAAGTATATCGTTCCCATCGAAAAAAATGGAAGTGTATTGCAGAGATATGTCAGATGAGAAGCTAAGTAAGAGTCTGCGTGGATGGTTTGGTCTAAAGTGTGCAGGTGGTGGAATGTCCAATGGTCCATCGCTGATAATCTTGAGAATTTTCTATTATAATGGACTTTCCTATCCCCTGTCAGCTGTAGCAGATCGTGGTGGTATGTGGTTTCTATGGCCACCCTATGGTCTCTTTGGCTAGAGCGGAACAAGAGGGTATTTCAAGGGATAGCTACTGATGTGGAGAGGCTGGTGGATTCCGCTCTTGTTTTTTTTTTTAAGCTAACGAGACTTTATTTATTAATTATAGGAGAGAAAAGGAAAAAGAAAGAAAAAAAAGGATACAGTATTCTCTATGAATACACATAATGCAACACTACAATAATGGGAACTACAGCTACCTGCCATGAGCCACTAAGTGAAAATGCCGCTTCAATCCACGCCAGTTCTTCAATGTTTCAGAAGTGGCAATAACTTGTGAAGCACTAAAAGGAAAATTTGGCTGCAAGGCTTTAGTCCATGAAGTGGCCTTAACCAAAATGAGATCAGCAAGTCGAACAAATGAAGTAGAAGTGTGGTTAAAAACCCTCCTATTTCTTTCAAGCCAAATAGTCTAGAGGGTTGCATATCCAATAATACTCCATGAAGACCGACTAGCTTGTTAAGGAGTAAGGAAAGGCCATTGAGCAAAGAGTTGATCAAGTGATGAAGGAGGAGACCAAGAGACTCCCCACCACTTACAAAAGAAGCACCAAACTTTCCACACCCAAGGACAATTCAGGAGGAGATGATCTATGGTTTCCAATTGTGAATGACAAAGAGAGCACATAGAGTCGGCGAGAGTGATGATGCCTCTATGTTGAAGAACATCCTTAGAGGGAATGCCATCATTGAGAGCTAACCATAACCAACACTCCACTTTATATGGGACAAGATTCAACCACACATAGGGGGTAGATATCTGAAAGTGCATCTGATTATAAATAAAATCCCTACCCCCCTTAACCGTATATAGGCCATCATTGCTATTCTTCCAAATCCAGCAATCTGAAGAAGATGTTAGAGTGGCACCATTTTGGATGACAGATTCAAGTGAGGCAATATTCATCAACTCCCATTCACGGAGAGGTCTTCTCCAGAAAGAATTCCACATAGGTTGGGAATTGACAAGATCAATACCATCTGCAACAGATGCTTCCTTACACGTTTTGAGATAGAGTAAAGCCTTGGATATTTTAGTTTAAAAAGACCAAAACCTGTCCAATTACCGTGCCAAAAACTCACAAACTTCCCATCTCCAAGCTTGATTTGAATACCGTCTTTGAGTTGGACACTTGACGAACCAATGATNCAAGGTATTTAAAAGGAAAATTTTCTGCCCTACTATGTAACATATCGGCAAAGTGAGAGACCTCCACTTGATTTAGTCCAATGCCGATGACACTACTCTTATGGAAGTTGATGCTGAGTCCAGAGATAGCTTCAAAAACTCTCAAACATCTCTTGAGATTTAGCAAATAACTTGCTTCAGGGTCTGAAAAAAGGATAGTATCGTCGGCATAGTGCAGAATGGAGATGGAGATATTTTGAACTGAAACTCCCTTGATTAAATCAAGAGTAAGAGCCTTAGATAAAATGGTGGGAAGGCCCTCGGCAGCAAGATTGAAGAGAAAAGGAGATAGGGGGTCACCTTGTTTTAAACCCCTTGACATGGAGAATTCTTCAGTTGGTGACCCATTGATCAAGATGGCAGGTGTTGACGTCGAAATGCACTAGAAAATCCAAGCTCTCCAACGCTCCCCAAATCCCATGGTGGCTAAAATTTGCATCAAGTAATGCCAATCAATTGAATCAAAGGCCTTTTTGAAATCAAGTTTCCAAACAAAAGCCTTAGCTTTATCTTTTTTTGAGACTGTGAACAACTTCACTAGCAAGAAAAGCTCCATCCATGATATTGCACCCCTCAATAAAACCAGTTTCTTGATTGCCGATCAATTGCTTCATTACACCCTTAAGGCACAAGGCTAACAATTTGGAGACAGTTTTGTAAATGCCATTAACAAGAGTGATAGGACGAAACTCTTCCAAGCTCTCTGCCCCTGCTGTTTTAGCAGCCAAAGTAATATATGCTGAATTTGCACCCTTTGGTAGTTTGGCATTATCAAAGAACTGCATCACCAGAGCAAATAAATCGTCAGAAATGAGGTGCCAACATTTTTTATAAAAGGAAAAATTAAAGCCATCGGGTCCAGAGACCTTTGAACTATCACAACTCCACACTGCAAGTTTCAGTTCCTCCATAGAGAAAGGACGTTCAAGCCAATCCGCAGAACATTGGTCTAATTGTCGAAATATAAGTGAGCATAAACCAGGTCGGGGATGCTTGCATCGGCTGTATAGATTAGTGAAAAAAGATCTAGATTCAGACTTGATGGCTACACGTTCAGAGAGTAGCTGATTATTGGCCCTGATGTGAGTTAACATGTTTTTGCGACCCCGAATGCTTGCTGCAATATGAAAATACTTTGTATTTCTATCCCCTAATTTGCACCAATTGACTCTTGATTTTTGTCTCAAGATAACTTCAAGCTGCTTCACTTTAAAGGCGAGATCAGCTTTAAGGTCATTCATCTTTTGCATCTCAATAATACACAAATCACGAGACTCTGATAGTTTATCCAAGTCGTCAATTTCTTTTTTGAATACCGTCAATACATGAATTTATATTGCCAAAGACATTTTTATTCCACTGAGAGAGCAGTTTCCTCATTAAACTCAACTTCCTGAGAAAAGTGAATTTTCCTAGGAAAGCCACACACGTTTCAGACCACATACCTGCAATTATTTCATCAAATTTGGGATAACTCCACCACACAGATTGGAATCGAAAAGGTTTCGTACCCCAGTTCAACTGTGCCTTGGATAAGATAAGTGGAACATGGTCTGAACTTTGTTTGCTTCTTGATTTGAGAGTGAGGAAAGGAAACAAAATTGACCATTCTCCATCAGCAAATATCCTGTCAATCCGACTAGCAGCCTTAAGATTGCCCCAAGTAAATTTTCGGTCCATCAAGACAAACTCAATTAAATTAAATTTGTCAATAAAATTGATATAGATAGGCCCAACCCGATGAGCAGGCCCAAAGACGTCAGGGCCCTTGATGAGGCCCAAGGATCAGGGACCAGGACCTGCAGACGAGGCCCAGGACCTGTAGACGAGGCCCAGGACCTGTAGACGAGGCCCAAAGTCGGGAGGCCCACGAAACCTTATCAACGTGTTTATCCAAAGGTGATCTGACGACAACCAATCGGAGCACGACACGTGGTCGGGCTGACTCCAAATAAATACCCCAAAAAT
>JAKUCV010000734.1:0-27511 GCA_028386065.3 Turnera subulata
AGGAAACTTAAAGGAAAGCAAATATTTTATAGTTATCGAAAGATAAAAAAGGAGACAACACAATGCACGAATTCTTAGTCATTCATATAAGTACTCCAACTATATACATATGCAAGGAGGTAATGCTGATTGCTGCATGATCTTTTTCTGTACTTGTTTCATAATATTGAATGTATAATGCATAATTATTAGTACAGCTATAGTAGGAGGAAATTAAAAGAAAATCAAATATTTTAAAGTTATTGAAAGAATAAAATAAAAGTGGACAACACAATGCACAGATTCTTAGTTACACATATATGCACACCAAATATTACGCTCTTATTAGATTTTATCAGTCATATAATGGTAATAATTTTTTATATGATCATGAAAATCACCATATGTATTTATTAAGACATAGGGTTGTATAATTCTTGGAGAATATAGTTTTGCCCATACGTTTACCCCCTCTGTTGACAAGCCTCCTATTTATACTCACTATTCTCATTATTATTTACTTATCTATATATATATATTAAAGCAGAGTCCTAAATGTGGTGATGACACCTGGCAATTTTGGTGCTGACATGTGGCATCCCTACTACAATTTGTGAGTTATTGTTGGCATTAATGTTAAGGGCTCTTCATATCCAATACATGACTTAGTTACAAAATGTTTTTGCTTGCCATTTATGATAGTAAGTGGATAATGTCTTCTGAATTGCCTAATAGCTTTAAGTTTATTCCTTTGAAACGGAAACTACAACATTCATGTAATTATGCTGGGAAATGGAGAGTCTATTGCCATTAACTTTATTGAATATCATTCATGGACTAAGCCATGGAATGCCTTGCGACTTCTGCCATCCATCCTGCTATAAACTGACGACGTCCATGATTTGAGGTGTTGGAGTCGCGTCACCTTCGCACGTGCGTGTTTGTTGTTGGTTTCTTGCAGAGGGATCCTGTTTGTGATTGTATATAATTGTGTTATAATTTTGTTTTACAAAGTGATACTGTAACGAACTTGATTTGATTGTTTGCTCACCTGCATGTGATCTATATTTGTGAAGGTGGTGGAGACCTGGGAGCTTTTCTTGAACTGTAACTGTTATTGCCAGCAGAGCCAAAAATAGGTAAGCCAGTACAATTTCTATCAAATTGTAATGATGCTGTTGTGATTGTTTGTGTTATAATTTTGTTTTGCCAATTGATATTGTAACGAATTTGATGTGATTGTTTGCTTACCTGCATGTGATCTCTATTTGTGAAGGTGGTGGATACTTGGGAGCTTTTCTTGAACTGTAACTGTTAGTGCCAACAGATCCAGAAATAGGTAAGCCAGTACAATTTCTTATCAATTTGTATTGATTTGCTGCTAATGTTTGTATAATCGTGTTCAGTTTAAGAATGTAATGAGTCTTATATGATGTTGTTGTGTTTGATTGCTCACCTGTATCTGATGGTTCTTTATGAAGGAGGAAGAACACCTGCTTCCGTCGTGAACAGAACACTGAGTCCTGTTACATGCAACAGAAGCAAGTAGAGTAAAGTAAGATCCATATTTTCTAAATCTTGGATGATGGTGTCGTGTTTTTTGCTGTGCAGTTCCATCTGTACGATGTTGTCAGGATGGGCCCGTTGTTTGTTTCACGGCCTGAGAATGACTCTTTTTGTGTTGCTGTTGTTCTCCCATCTGAAAATGCAGGGTGTTTTGGTAAAGAGGAAGAACCCTATAAGGATCTGGGCAAGGTATGTAAGTAGTATTGGATGAAGCTTTTCTGTGGCCCTCATTATTGTTCTGTGTTTGTTTAAGTCTTTGCTGCCCTGGAATTGTTGAATTTGGTTTTCCTTTTGGCTCTATTTGTGAAGGTGGTGGATACTTGAGAGCTTTTCTTGAACTGTAACTATTAGTGCCAACAGATCCAGAAATAGGTAAGCCAGTACAATTTCTTATCAATTTGTATTGATTTGCTGCTAATGTTTGTATAATCGTGTTCAGTTTAAGAATGTAATGAGTCTTATGTGATGTTGTTGTGTTTGATTGCTCACCTGTATCTGATGGTTCTTTGTGAAGGCGGAAGAACACCTGCTTTCGTCGTGAACAGATCACTGAGTCCTGTTACATGCAACAGAAGCAAGTAGAGTAAAGTAAGATCCATATTTTCTAAATCTTGGATGATGGTGTCGTGTTTTTTGCTGTGCAGTTCCATCTGTACGATGTTGTCAGGATGGGCCCGTTGTTTGTTTCACGGCCTGAGAATGACTCTTTTTGTGTTGCTGTTGTTCTCCCATCTGAAAATGCAGGGTGTTTTGGTAAAGAGGAAGAACCCTATAAGGATCTCGGCAAGGTATGTAAGTAGTATTGGATGAAGATTTTCTGTGGCCCTCAATATTGTTCTGTGTTTGTTTAAGTCTTTGTTGCCCTGGAATTGTTGAATTTGGTTTTCCTTTTGGCTCTATTTGTGATGGTGGTGGATACTTGGGAGCTTTTCTTGAACTGTAACTGTTAGTGCCAACAGATCCAGAAATAGGTAAGCCAGTACAATTTCTTATCAATTTGTATTGATTTGCTGCTAATGTTTGTATAATCGTGTTCAGTTTAAGAATGTAATGAGTCTTACGTGATGTTGTTGTGTTTGATTACTCACCTGTATCTGATGGTTCTTTGTGAAGGAGGAAGAACACCTGCTTTCGTCGTGAACAGATCACTGAGTCCTGTTACATGCAACAGAAGCAAGTAGAGTAAAGTAAGATCTATATTTTCTAAATCTTGGATGATGGTGTCGTGTTTTTTGCTGTGCAGTTCCATCTGTACGATGTTGTCAGGATGGGCCCGTTGTTTATTTCACGGCCTGAGAATGACTCTTTTTGTGTTGCTGTTGTTCTCCCATCTGAAAATGCAGGGTGTTTTGGTAAAGAGGAAGAACCCTATAAGGATCTGGGCAAGGTATGTAAGTAGTATTGGATGAAGCTTTTCTGTGGCCCTCATTATTGTTCTGTGTTTGTTTAAGTCTTTGCTGCCCTGGAATTATTGAATTTAGTTTTCCTTTTGGCTCTATTTGTGAAGGTGGTGGATACTTGGGAGCTTTTCTTAAACTGTAACTATTAGTGCCAACAGATCCAGAAATAGGTAAGCCAGTACAATTTCTTATCAATTTGTATTGATTTGCTGCTAATGTTTGTATAATCGTGTTCAGTTTAAGAATGTAATGAGTCTTATGTGATGTTGTTGTGCTTGATTGCTCACCTGTATCTGATGGTTCTTTGTGAAGGGGGAAGAACACCTGCTTTCATCGTGAACAGATCACTGAGTCCTATTACATGCAACAGAAGCAAGTAGAGTAAAGTAAGATCCATATTTTCTAAATCTTGGATGATGGTGTCGTGTTTTTTGTTGTGCTGTTCCGTCTGTGCGATGTTGTCAGGATGGGCCCGTTGTTTGTTTCACGGCCTGAGAATGACTCTTTTTGTGTTGCTGTTGTTCTCCCATCTGAAAATGCAGGGTGTTTTGGTAAAGAGGAAGAACCCTATAAGGATCTGGGCAAGGTATGTAAGTAGTATTGGATGAAGATTTTCTGTGGCCCTCAATATTGTTCTGTGTTTGTTTAAGTCTTTGTTGCCCTGGAATTGTTGAATTTGGTTTTCCTTTTGGCTCTATTTGTGATGGTGGTGGATACTTGGGAGCTTTTCTTGAACTGTAACTGTTAGTGCCAACAGATCCAGAAATAGGTAAGCCAGTACAATTTCTAATCAATTTGTATTGATTTGCTGCTAATGTTTGTATAATCGTGTTCAGTTTAAGAATGTAATGAGTCTTATGTGATGTTGTTGTGTTTGATTGCTCACCTGTATCTGATGGTTCTTTGTGAAGGAGGAAGAACACCTGCTTTCATCGTGAACAGATCACTGAGTCCTGTTACATGCAACAGAAGCAAGTAGAGTAAAGTAAGATCCATATTTTCTAAATCTTGGATGATGGTGTTGTGTTTTTTGCTGTGTTGTTCTGTCTGTGCGATGTTGTCAGGATGGGCCTGTTGTTTGTTTCACGCCCTGAGAATGACTCTTTTTGTGTTGCTGTTGTTCTCCCATCAGAAAATGCAGGGTGTTTTGGTAAAGAGGAAGAACCCTATAAGGATCTGGGCAAGGTATGTAAGTAGTATTGGATGAAGCTTTTCTGTGGCCCTCAATATTGTTCTGTGTTTGTTTAAGTCTTTGCTGCCCTGGAATTGTTGAATTTGGTTTTCCTTTTGGTTGATACCCTATAAGGATCTGGGCAAGGTATGTAAGTAGTATTGGACGAACATTTTCTGTGGCCCTCAATATCGGTCTCTGTTGGGTCAAGTGTCTGTTGCCCCCGAATTGCTGATTTTGGTGTTTCTTTTGGTTGATCTATGTAAACTCTCACTTGGAAGTGTTATGGTATCTGCTCCCGCGTTCATATGTCTTTGATTTCGGCTGCAGGAATATTTCACAGTGCCATGGCTACCAACATGCTCAACGAGCTGTCCCCTGACAAAGAAACATGGAAAATCGAAGTAAGAGTAGTAAGGTTATGGGAGTCAGTGAACCACAGAATGCAGGATGAAGTAACCATCCTAGATTTTATCGTGTGTGATGAAGAGGTACTGTAATCTATCCAAATAGAATTTGTATGTACATCAAATGATTTAACTCCAAATTTGTTTTTGATTTCTGACACCTACTTTATGTTTAGAGATGATGCACGGCATGGTCACCAAGAGGCAAGTGGAGCATTTCTGTGGGAAGTTGGAAGAGGGTAAAGCATATCGTTTCAGTAAATTCAGAGTCCTAATGGAAACAAGCTAGTACAGACCAGTCACGCATGGAATGAAGTTGCAATTCCTGGCCTTTACTAGGGTGGAGAACATAGACTGTGGACTCGAGCGTATCCCACTTCATATGTTCCAATTTGTTGAACTGGCTTTGTTATTTGAGAGATGTAACACTACAACCTTCCTATCGGGTAATTTTGTGTATCCTGATTTCTTAATAAAAGTACTGTGTACCTGTTATTATTAGTAGCTATCGAGCACTATGAGTTCCATACCCTTCTATTGCAGATATACTCGGCATGCTCACAACTATTGGTCCATTGGAACAAGTTGAGACCCGAAGGGGAAGATTGCAAAAGCGCAACTCTTAGAAAACCCGTGTGTAACACGGCCTAATTCAACCGCTCCTCAAACCCGTGTGTAACACGGGGAGTTGCACTAGTTATTATTTACTATTGCTACCTTCTTTCCAAGTTGCCATCTGGTGGGGCATCGTCCCATCCTTCAAAATGTCTTGTTAAATATTTCATGGGTTTTCACTTTTCTGCTAGAAGTTCGGGCGTGCCGTGGAGCTCCCCGAATAAGTCATGATATTTGTCTTTCTAAGCAAATAAGGGCCACCCAATTCTTTTAAACTATATGGGCCGAAATGAGGCCCATAAAGTTCCAATTTTATGATGTCACATCAATTTTGGTCATTCTATTCGTCCTATCATTGAGTTTGATTTGTATCTCGATTTTTTCTGAATTTTGTTACCTAAACCATCCTTTTATTCCTTAAATTCAGTACAACTGATGATCAGAGAGAGCTCTTAGATGTCCATATGTCAACTTATTATTAGAACACATCAACATATGTGTCCCACATTCCTTTTGACTAGAAATTCTAAGGTATGCAGTGCATACCACCTCAAATCCTACAAGTTATATAGAGGGCCACTTTCTAAAACACGTCAGTTTTTATTATTATTTTTTTATCGAAATCACGTCAGTTTTTATTGAAACATATCAACTTTTTAATTTATTACTATTTTTTTTAATTTGACATTTTTTTTATCTGAATGAGGTAATACTTTATTAAACTACAAGAACAGTGCGGACAATAACATCTCCGTTTACATCAGAAGAAAGCAAAGCCTGACCACCATCATGTGGTTGTACAAAATGAGCAATACCAAGAGGAAACTTGAAAGCTAAATCGGCCATCAGCAACCCGGTTAGCCTCACGATAAACATGAGACAAGTTAATCGACCAATTACGGTTGAGAATCTGCTGATTAGCTGCAAAGAGACCAGAAAAAAGCCGATTACGATAATCTTTGCCGTTGAGATGATTGAGAACAATTGCGAGTCCATCTCAACATCCACATGGCGGAAACCCATCTCCCATACCTTGAGGAGACCCACATATACACCCCCACCGTTCAGCTTGCAATGGAGAGCACTGACTGATGTGAAAACAAAAACCCGCAAGCCATTTGAAGCGCCCAGACCCGTATTTACCAGTTACAGTAAATACGTGCCGAAACTATTCTTTCTAACAGTTCAGGCAGTATATCGCAGTAAAATATTACACAGTAAGCTCAAATACAACAGCACACAGTATACTACAACTGTCACCCATAACTGCATAACCCCTTAGTTATTTTCCGGTGTGATTTTTCTAAGGATTCCGGGACCCGAAAAATACCAACCTAGGTCCGAAAAATCCAAGGAAAAATCCCGAGCGCGGGAAAAAAACTCGGTTACGAAAAACGACGCTCGATTTACCTTGAATTAATTACCCAAGATTAATTCTTTCGGTAAATCACTGTATAACGACTTTAACAGTCCCGGTAAAAATCCAAATTTTTACCCCGGGCTATTACATAGGCCCTCATTATTACTTATAGGATTTGAGGTGGTATGCAATGCCTACCTTAGAATTTCTCCAGGTGAGAATAGCAGTGTGACCTACAAAAACGAAGCCCACATGATGACGTGTCACAACAAGAAGTCAACACATGACACTTACCACTTTTTCTTGATATAGCCTTATAGCTTCTTTTTCTCTAGTGATATAGCCTTGGACTCAATGATTATTCGTTCGCCGGAACCTGAAGAATCATCACGTGAATATCCTACTCGATGCTGCTTGGATATTAGATGGAGACTGCCAGACTCTGGTAGGGTTGAACTGAATATTGATGAATCAAATAAAGGCAATCCAGGTGTGGCGATGGCTGAGGTAGTATACTACAACTGTCACCCATACTCGGGGACCATTATTCAATCTACACACTTTTCACAACAGCAGTAGCATAATCCAGAATAAACATCATCATAAGCAATATAGAAAGCAGCAACGCAGCAACATATATAGCACAGTAGCGGAAGTCTTAAATGCACATGCAGCGGAGGTATGGATCCGGAGTCAGGTGGAGAAGAAAGCAGCAGCCATCGAACCTCGTACCTGATCTACGAAATAACTAAACCTACGGGATGAAACCCCGCAGGCGAGGGGTGAGTCCGAAGTGCTCACTGACGAAGGATAAACAGAGATATGTAATCAACCATAATACTTTCGAAGTAAACACAAAGAACACAAGAGAAGAATCCTACTAAAACATACTGAGCCAAGATCAAAAGAATGTTTATTATTATTACCAATTTTATCTTTTGGGCCCCGTCACTGGACAAGCTAGGGTCGTACCTGGTTATTAACTAATTCCGGATGCCAGGCCAAAACACAATCCGGGATCAACATCCCAATCACAACCAATCCGGGATCAACATCCCAATATCAACAAATTCGGGATCAACATCCCAATAACAACATCATCCAGGATCAACATCCCCAACAACCATACCAAACCGGCCGTGACACCACAGAACTAGCCTCTAACCATCTAGTCGTACCACTACTTTCCACGTGACAATTATATCATCATCTCAATTTCAATCCAATTTCATTACTCTATCCTCAATTATACAACTTTCCATTATTTCAGATTATTCCATAGACCAAATCAACAACAGACTCATAACGTCAATTAATCACAGTTAATAGTTCAGCATTATTTCAACACAATATCCACAAGTCTAAACACAATCCAACAACAGCATCAACAATTTTCCATAGCAATCATATAACAGTCAGTAATCATTTCAGCAGTTCAATCAAACAACAAAAACTAACACAGGATTACGGGCACATATCCAAGGTTATCCATCCTCACCTTAGCCGATTATCAGTTATGGAATTGTCCAACAAACTCCAAGTCCGGTTCCTCAGGTATCTGCTCGTTATCAACTGCTATATCAAACAAATAATATGCACACATAAGTGATATGTAAATGTCATGCTACTACTGTATACCGAAAAGAAATAAATACTAACTCGTCTCGGTTACTGCCTCGGGTAAAATTTCCATTATCATCATAATTCACCATTTATTTCTAGGTGTCAAAATACCATACTATAATTATACCCGGATATTATTCCGGTATAATACTTCTTTGATAACACCCTTTCCATATTTATTTTCCTCCAAATTAATTATTGTTTACTATATATAATATACTTTTCCCAAAAATATAATTTCTCCAATTATTTTTATTTCCCGATTTATACTAGAGTTCTACTTATTTTCCAGAATTATTTTCCTTCCCAAAATTATTTTCCTTCCATAATTATATTTTTCTTCAGATTATAGTTTCTTTTTCTTTTTCTTTTTTTTTAAAAAATCTGTGCTGGGCCAAACAGCTCCAGCCCAACCTCTACACAGGGCCACACCCAGGCCCGCAAAGGAGCCCAGGTACAGCCCAGCAACCCAGCCCAGGTCAACAACCCAGGAGAGTCAACCCGGTCCAAGGCGTCAAGCCCAGGCCCGCGGGTCAGCTCATCCGGGTTGACCTGGACCCGTTTGCACAATCAGGTCACGAGCACCAGGCTCTCCTCGTGAGCTGCAGCGGCACGGATCGGCGCGCAACGGGACGGGGCGGCACCGGCGACTGCGAGAAGATGCGGGAAGGCGTGACGGCGGCACAGACGGAGGCGGCAGCTGTTGGCGCGTCCTGCTGCGGTGTCGGCGAGCAAAGGAAGGAGGCAGGTCCGATGGTTTGCTCGTCGGGTTTGTCTCCACGAGACAGCTATGGCGGCTCGTAGTGGCGACGAGCGAGGCGAGGTGACGGTGGAGGCGAGCGAGGAAGCAGAAAATGGTGGTTGCGACGATAGTCGCAGGTGGAGGGGGTGGTAGTCTCAGCCACGGGTGGCGGCAGCGTGGAGAAGGAAAAAGAAAAGAAGAAGGGGAGAGGGGGGGTGACGTGGCGGTTGTGTGTTGGTTGTTTGTTTGTTTGTTTTTTTTAATTCCTTTTTCTGGTTGGCTTGGTTGATGAGTTGCAGTAGGAGGTTAGGTTTTTTCTAGGCAATGGTGAGTTACAGAGTTTGCAAAGGGAAGAGATGAGCTGACTGTGTGTGCAAGCAGAGGCAGAAGAAAAAAAAGAACACAGGTAATGGGCATGCAAATTGGTGAAGCATGGGCAGGACACTAATGAAGCACAGGTGGCACAATCCACTCACAAGCTTCACAGTGGGTGGCGGCTGCCTCGTTGCTGTGCAGCATGTGAGGCGGGTTCTATCCGGACCAGAAAATAATTATAATACCCCCCTTGACTTTATTTCTGGTCCGATAACTCGAGGTTAATCCCGACTTTTCTGAAGATTCCTGGACCTGAAAGATTCCAACTTGGTCCGAAAAATCCGCAGAAAAATCCCGAACGTGGGACAGGGCTCGGTTTCAGAATCCAAAGCTCAAATACCATAAATTAATTACCCAAGATTAATTTTAATGGTAAATAAATGTAAAATAAATTTTACGGTGACGGTAAAAACGTAAAAATTACCCGGGCTGTTACAGCCTACCCACCTTAAAAGACTTTCGTCCCCAAAATTCACTCTGGTGCTGTAAACAGGTGCGGATACTGAGAATGCATGTGCTCCTCAACTTCCCACGTGGACTCGTTCGCAGAGTGCTTGGTCCACTTAACCGTTACCATAGGAATAACTCGGTTCCTCAACTGTCTGACCTCTCGGGCAAGGATCTGCTCCGGCAATTCTGTACACATAAGATCCTCTGTGACCTCAACATCTGCTGTAGTAACCACATGATTCGGATCAGATCTGTACCTCCTCAACATGGAAACATGAAACACATCATGAATCCGGGACAACTCCTCTGGTAAAGATATTCTGTACGCCAAGGGTCCGACCCTTTCCACGATCTCATATGGTCCGATGTACTTGGGACTCCGCTTCCCTCTTTTCCTGAATCTGATAACACCCTTCCAAGGTGAAACTCGGAGGAAAACTTTTTCTCCCACTTGGTACTCCTTCTCACGACGATGCTTATCAGCATAACTCTTTTGTCGGTCCTGTGCTGCTCTCATACTCTACTTAACTACCTGAATCTTGTCAACTGTCTGCTTAACCAAATCTGGACCCACAATCAAACGGAGACCTTCTTCATCCCAACGTACCGGACTTCGGTATTTCCTTTCATAAAGAGCTACAAATGATGGCATGCCAATGCTGGAATGAAACTGTTGTTGTAGGCGAACTCCGCTAGAGACAAATACTGATCCCAACTCCTACTGAAATTAAGAGCACAAGCCCTTAACATGTCCTCCAGTGTTTGAATAGTCCTCTCTGACTGTCCGTTTGTCTGAGGATGAAATGCAGTGCTGAAACTCAGCTTTGCTCCCAATGCTACTTGCAGACTCTTCCAGAACCGTGTTGTGAATCTCGGATCTCTGTCTGAGACTATGGACTTAGGAATCCCATGTAGTCTCACAATCTCTACAACATACTGTTTTGCCAACTTATCCAGAGTATCTGTCTATCGGATAGGGAGAAAATGAGCTGATTTTATAAGTCGATCAACGATAACCTAGATGGCATCATGCTGTCTCCGGGTCAACGGTAATCCAACAACAAAATCCATAGTGATCATCTCCCAATTCCACTCCGACACTGTCAAAGATCTCAACTTTCCCGCTGGAGCCTGATGCTCGGCTTTCACTTGCTGACAAGTGATACACTTAGCAACATACTCGGCTACATCTTTCTTCATACGCGACCACAAAAAATGACTCCTCAAATTCTGATACATCTTGGTGCTTCCGGGATGCATAGCATACGGCGTCATGTGTCCTTCTTCCAAAATCTGACTGCGTAGGTCACCAATACTGGGTACACATAGACGTTTCCCCAGCATCAATGCATTATCCTCAGCTATGCGAAACTTGTCTTCTTTTCCACTACGGACTGATTTCTTCAGCTTGATCAAGTCGGGATCTCCATCTTATAGTTCCACAATCCAGCCTTTCAGGTTAGACTTGACTTCAATATGGGTCAACAAGGCTCCTGTCTCATCAACTGACAGATCAACTCCCATCTTCCTTAACTCGTTAAGTGAGGATATCGAGTAGGTCGTGGAAGTATCTTCTGGTTGTCTCCGGCTCAAAGCATCTGCTACAACATTAGCTTTTCCAGGGTGATACTCAATAGTACAATCATAATCGTTCAGCAACTCAACCCAACGTCGTTGTCGCAGGTTAAGTTCCTTCTGAGTCATGATGTACTTGAGACTCTTATGATCTGTGAAGATCTAGCATCTCTCTCCAAACAGATAATGTCGCCAAATCTTCATAGCAAGGATCACTGTGGCCATCTTTAGATCATGTGTCGCGTAGTTCTTCTCATGTGGTCTCAACTGTCTCGAAGCATAGGCAATCACTCGGCCTTCTTGCATCAGAACTGCTCCCAAACCAAGACCAGAAGCATCGCAAAATAGCACGTACTCCACTCCTGGCTTAGGTACCGTCAAAACTGGTACTGATGTCAACTTCCTCTTCAGTTCATAAAAACTCTTCTGGCAGGCATCACTCCATACAAAGGCTTGATCTTTCCTCAATAGCTTGGTCATTGGACTGGCTATTAAGGAAAAACTCTCGATGAATCACCGGTAATATCCTACAAGGCCAATAAAACTCCTGACTTCGGGTACTGTCTCGGGCGGCTCCCACTCTAGAACAACTTTCACTTTGGCAGGGTCAACCTTAATCCCATCCCCGGATACAACATGTCCAAGGAATGCAACTTCCTCAAGCCAGAACTCGCACTTGCTGAACTTGGCATACAACTCTTTCTCCCGCAGTCTCTGTAGTACTACCCTCAGGTGCTCCTCATGTTCATCCTTGCTCTTGGAGTATATCAGAATGTCGTCGATGCAGACTACCACAAACTTGTCCAAGAACTCGTTCAGGACCAAGTGCATCAAGCACATAAAAACTACAGGTGCATTGGTCAAGCCGAAAGGAACCACTGTGAACTCAAAATGCCTATACCGAGTATGGAAGGCCGTCTTCGGTATGTCCTTCTCTGCAATCTTGACTTGATGGTAGCCAGATCGAAGATCTATCTTGGAAAATATAGTAGCTTCCTGTAACTGATCAAAGAGGTCATCAATCTTGGGAAGCGGGTACTTGTTCTTCACTGTCACTTTGTTCAGCTGTCGGTAGTCCACACACATCTGCAAACTGCCATCTTTCTTCTTCACGAAGAGGACTGGTGATCCCTAGGGTGATGTACTAGGTCTGATAAATCCTTTCTCGAGCAGCTCATCTAACTGTTTCTTCAGCTCTTGGAGTTCTGTCGGTGCCATCCGTTATGGTGCCATCGAGATAGGTGTCACTCCTGGCATTAAATCGATGGTGTACTCGACTTCCCTGTCAGGTGGAAATCCTGGCAGATCCTCTAGAAACACATCTGGAAACTCCCTCACAACTGTGATGTCCTCCAAAACCGGAGTCTGAACTTCTTTACCCTTGACATGGGTCAACAAAGCATCTGGACCCAACGACTTCTTCCCAATATTCTGATTAGCAGAGATACTACATATAGTAGCAGCTCTCCCAATACCTGTCAACAAAAACCTTTCGCCTACCATCGGATGTCAACAGCACTTCCTTGGATCGATAGTTCACCATAGCACTTTACTTGGACAACCAATCCATCCCCAAGATGATATCGAAACCTCCCATGTTCATTATAATCAACCGTGCAAGAAAAACCTCGCTATCGTATGAAAGCGAAACGTCTCTGCACACATGGGTTAACCTGACCACTATACCCGCAGGTAACCTAACCCTCATCGGACAAGTTAAACTCTCTCCCGAACAGTTATGTAGTATTGCAAAGCTTTGCGCAATAAATGAATGCGTAGCACCAGGATCAATCAAAGTATAAGCAGTAGTACCAAAGACTGTAAAAGTACCTGCTATGACATCAGCATTCTCTGAATCCTCATCAGCGGTGATCACAAATGCTCTCGTCACTGCTGCACTCTGATTCATGGCTGACTGGGTCCTAGCAGGAATAGCTTCACGTCCTCGGCCTCGGCCAACTTCAGAACCACTAGGAACACTGGCAACTAAGGCTTGCACCGTCTGAACAGGTGTCGTACCTCCAGATCCTCCCAACTTGGGACAAGCATATCGGTAGTGCCCAACTTTGTTACACTCATAGCACCTCACCTGAGACAGAGGAGGTCTCGGGCGAACATTCCAAGATGAAGTCCCTCCAGACTGAGTCCAAGAACTGCCTCGGTTGTTGTAGTTTTTGTTGTTCCATCCACGTCCCTGACTCCCTGGTATGAATCGGCTCTGTCCATATCCTGACCGGTTCGCTGATGTCTGGAACCTCTAGTTCTGTCCCCCAGAACTCTGTGCAGTATGCCTCTTATGAATCTCCTGTTGCTCTCTCTCGTTGCCCAACCAGATAATCTCGGCTCTCAAGGCATCTGTCAGCATATCCTGGTAAGTCTCATAGACATTGGACCCCATGACTGTCTGAATGCCAGATCGAAGACCATCCCAGAAACGTTTACATCTGGCCTCCGGAGTAGCTACAAACTTACTGGCATAGATGGACAGGCGGTTAAACTTGATCTCATAATCATTGACCGTCTGTTCTGGTCCCTGTTGCAGTCCCAGAAGCTCTCGTCTCAGCTAGTCCTGGTATGCCTCAGAAACAAACTTCCTTCGGAACATCTCCATGAACTGGTTCCATGGCATAGTGATAGGTGTCAGTAGGTCCCTGGTGGTAGACTCCCACCAATCAACGGCATCTCCTCGGAACATGGCAGTGGCATATCTGGCCCACTTGTCATTCCTGCACGTCAAGCTTCAGCAAAACCCTGGTCATCTGTCTGAGCCACTGATCAGCATCCTGTGGTGTAGTGACACCGGTAAAAATCTCTGCCCCAAGCTTCTCCAGCTTCATATACACTGGATCCTTGACTGGTCCCTAGTTTTCTTATTCCCGAGCTCCCATAGCATCGATACGTGCATCCCTGGCTTCTTGCCTTCGCAAAATCTGAGTTACCACGTTTAACATCTGCGTAGGGTCTCCCAAAGGAACATTCGGAAGGTGTTCCGGACCTTCCGCAACTTGCTGTGGTTGATCCACCGATACCTGATCGTCATCTAGGTGACCTCCAGCATGCTGATTCCCTCCAACCGGATCCATTCGTACCTATATGAGAATGTATATGTATGCATGTCATATCGTGTCGTGACCAATCTTATGCACAAACAAACAATCATGCAATCACAGTTGTGTCCCTAATGACCTACTGCCTGCTCCGCTACCAAAATGAAGCGCCTCGACCCGTATTAACCAGTTACAGTAAACACTTGCCGAAACTATTCTTTGTAATAGTTCAGGCACTACATCATAGTAAAATATTACACAGTAAGCTCAAATACAACAGCACACAGTATACTACAACTGTCACCCATACTCGGGGACCATTATTCAATCTACACACTTTTCACAACAGCAGTAGCATAATCCAGAATAAACATCATCATAAGTAATATAGAAAGCAGCAACATAGCAACATATATAGCACAACAACGTAAGTCTTAAATGCACATGCAGCGGAGGTATGGATCCGGAGTCAGGTGGAGAAGAAAGCAGCAGCCATCATCATAATTCACCATTTATTTCTAGGTGTCAAAATACCAAACAATATTTATACCCGGATATTATTTCGGTATAATACTTCTTTGATAATACCCTTTCCATATTTATTTTCCTCCAAAATAATTATTATTTACTATATATAATTTACTTTTCCCAAAAATATAATTTCTACCAATTATTTTTATTTCCCAATTTATACTAGTGTTATACTTATTTCCCAAAATTATTTTCCTTCCCAGAATTTTTTTCCTTCCATAATTATATATTTTTCAGATTATATTTTCTTTTTATTTTTTTTAAATCTGGGCTGGGCCAAACAGCTCCAGCCCAACCTCTACACCGGGCCACACCCAGGCCCGCACAGGAGCCCAGGCGCAGGCCCAGCAACCCAGCCCAGGTCAACAACCCAGGAGAGTCAACCTGGTCCAAGGCGTCAAGCCCAGGCCCGCGGGTTAGCTCATCCGGGTCGACCTGGACCCGTTTGCACAATCGGGTCACCAGCACCAGGCTCTCCTCGTGAGCTGCAGCGGCACGAATCGGCGCGCGACGGGACGGGACGGCATCGGCGACTGCAAGAAGATGCGAGAAGGCGTGACGGCGGCACAGACGGAGGCGGTGGCTGTTGGCGCATCCTGCTGTGGTGTCGGCGAGCAAAGGTAGGAGGCGGGGTCCGATGGTTTGCTCGTCGGATTTGTCTCCACGGGGCAGCGACGGCGGGTCATGGTGGCGACGAGCGAGGCGAGGTGATGGTGGAGGCGAGCGAGGAAGCAAAAGATGGTGGTGGCGATGATGGTCGCAGGTGGAGGGGGTGGTAGTCTCGGCAACGGGTAGCGGCGGCGTGGAGAAGGAAAGAGAAAAGAAGATGGGGAGAGGGGGGGGGAGCGTGACGTGGCAGTTGTGTGTTGGTTGTTTGTTTGTTTTTTAATTCCTTTTTCTGGTTGGCTTGGTTGATGAGTTGCAGTAGGAGGTTGGGTTTTTTCTGGGCAATGGTGAGTTGCAGAGTTTGCAGAAGGAAGAGATAAGCTGACTGTGTGTGCAAGCAGAGGCAGAAGAAAAAAAAGAACACAGGTAATAGGCATGCAAACTGGTGAAGCGCGGGCAGGACACTGATGAAGCACGGGTGGCACAATCCACTCACAAGCTTCACAGTGGGTGGCAGCTGCCTCGTTGCTGTGCAGCATGTGTGGCGGGTTCTGTCCGGACCAGAAAATAATTATAGTACCCCCTTGACTTTATTTCTGGTCCTATAACTTGAGGTAAATCCCGACTTTTTCTGAAGATTCCTAGACCCGAAAGATTCCAACTTGGTCCGAAAAATCTGCAGAAAAATCCCGAACGTGGGACAGGGCTCGGTTTCGGAATCCAAAGCTCAAATTATCATAAATTAATTACCCAAGATTAATTTTAATGGTAAATAACTGTAAAATAAATTTTACGGTGACGGTAAAAACGTAAAAATTACCCGGGCTGTTATACCATATCCCATTACTATCCACAACACCACCGGCGGAGGCAGATTGTGCACTGACCAGTTCAGCTTTATTAATGGAATTGTTCATACATAAATATATATATTTATAATATATATATGTGTATATATATATATACGATATTGTAGAAATCTGTTATTGTCAAGGAATTGTATTATGAGAACAAGTTTGATAAGATCTGCTATATGGATTTACTATTGATTTTAGAGCTGGGCTTCTCTGGGAGGAAAGAAGCTTTCTTCCTCAATTATAGCCTTGCTCAACAATTACAGGAATTTCAGGATTCTTATTCCTTTCCTTGTCTCGTAAGTTGAACAATCCGATTTTAACATGATTCGTCGTCGTGAGATGCCATGGAGGCATTGGCGTCTTGGCAGTATTCTTGGGGAAGAAGGAAATATTGTAAAATAGTTTTAAATTTTCAAAATACAATATTAAATAAAATAAAATGATACGTCTATATAATAAAATAACGATTTGTTGACCTGATTAAATTGAGCTAACGTGTTAAAAAAAAAGGGGGCAAATAAAGATTTGTTGACCTATTTAAATTGAGCTAACGTGTTTAAGAAAGTACGCTGAAGCGCCCCGACCCGTATTTACCGTACATAGTAAACACGTGCCGGAACTGTAACAACCTGACCAAACAAAGCCCAGTATACAATGTATAAAATAGAAACTCTGGCTTAACAGCCCAAATTATAGACATCAGAAATCTGGCCCTTCGACCCAGCATCAAAACATATCACCCGAACCCGGGAACATCAATAACATCACAACCGGCCCAAGGCCCAACAACAACAACAATCAGCACAGCGGAAGACTTTCAAAATTCACAAAGACACTGTATGCGACACTGATGCAAACTATGGATCCGAGTCCTGTCCAAGGGATAACGCCGCAGCCTGTCTGGAATGCAACATACCTGAACCACAAATTACTCAACCTACGGGATGAAAGCCTGCATGTGAGGGGTGAGTCCGAAGTGCCCACCGGGTAAAACCCATAAGCAAATATACATATACAAGCAACCGTAAATTCCCAAGTCACATCACCAACAATTCACTAAGGTTCTCATGAACCTTAAATGACACACTTGTGATCCTAGACACGCTATTCCGATTCTATTATCAGGGCCCCTATCACTAGTTAAATGGTGGCCGTCACTTGGTAGTCAAGCTAGCTAGCCCGTGGACCCCGCCTTGGTACCTCCACGTATAACTGTCACAGACAGGGAGCAGACCCCAAGCACACTCTCCCCAACGCCTATAATAATAATTGGTACAGACAGGGAGCAGACCCCAAGCGCACTCTCCCCCAGCACCATAAAAATACGACTACCATCTGGCTGTTCCAACATTTAACTGTGATTTACTAGAGGTCTAAGTGTTTCTATTTTATTAATATTACCATTTTAGTCTTGATACCACAATACTATTAACCAACCATCCACTCATTATCCCGAGCAGGCTCGCAGCCTCTCCGCTCGTTCGGATAATTATCAATACCACTTAACCATCAGATTCCACATAATAATGTTCCGGTACTCAAATCACGTCAATCTCACAGACAACAACAACAACGGCAGCAAATATCAACTAAATTCATCTCACAACAACCATTCACAACCACAAGGTATCATACCAACAAATATCACACATAGTAAACAAACAGCAACTTGATATCACGGGTAGCATATAAATATTTACTTATCCTCACCTTAGCCGATTACTCAACTCTGAAGACAATGACCGGTCCAAAGCCGGCTCCTCGGGAAACTGCCCGATATCAAAACCTATACAACAAAACAACATGCTCACATAAATGCACATAATTGGTATGCTATGATGCCATAAATTGTAAATTAAACCCCCTTGGTTATACGTCATCATCTCAATAAAATTATTATACTTGCCAAAATATAATTACCAAATATTATTATTTATTTTTCAAAAAGGTATTATTATATATGCTTAGTGAAATATTTCTCAGAATATACGATACCATATTTATTTCCAAAACATTTTCATAATATGTATACCCCTTTTCTAAAATTATTTACTCCTATAATAATTTTTCAAAGGACAATCATATTATAATTACATTTTCTCAAAATTATATTAGTGTTATCATTTTATTTTTTTCCAGTAAAACATGTTCATATATTTCATATATATATTTTCCAGAATACTATAACTCATACTCACCATATTATTATTAATATATCTATAACATAATTACCTTAATTTATCTAAAATAACATGTCTAAGTAATTATTTTCTAGATATATCAAATGAATAATTATCTCAGGTCAAATTAATTATTCTGCCTGTTTTCAAAAAATTATACAATTCATAAAACCATATTTTTTTTCAGCAAAATATATTTTACAATTATATAGGTATTTTCTTTCTCTTTTTTTTAATAACGGACTGGGCCAGACTATGCAGCCCAACCCAAGCCTAAGGTCAAACACCCAAGGTGGTCCAGCCCAGGTGGAAGGCCAAGGTTCTGGTCAACAGTCTGGCCCGAAAGCCTAAGCCCAAGTCAACCTAGACCCACGCCGAAACCCGGTTGAGACAACAGGTCAACCCGACCCGAGGCTACAACCCGGTGCGTGTGGCGGGTCGTCTTCTACCCGCTGCTCACCTTAGAGGGTTGCGGCGGCGGCAAGGCGAGGCGGGGCGGCGTCGCATGCGAAGAAGAGGAGGACGAGGCGGCACGGGAAGGAGACGTCGCGGGGAGGAGCTGGTGGCGAGCAACGACGGCGAGGGGCAGCCGGCAGATCGTGGGCGGCGTCGATCTGTAGCAGAGGAGGAAGGCGACGACGCGGCGGCTGACGAGCTCCTGCTTCGTCGGCGGCGTGGGCAGATCGGAAAGGAGACGGCCGTAGGTGATGGTGGTTCATGCAGAGGAGGTCGGGTCGTCGGCGACAGCTGCTTCCTTCGTCGGGTCGTCTTCGTCCAATCGTCTGTGTTCGCCGGCAGCAGCAGCAACAGGGGGAGGAGAAGGAGTTGGCGGCAGCAGGTTTGGTGGTTCACGGTGTGTTTAGTTGTTTTGTTTTTTTTTTCTTATTTTTCTCTTTTTTTCCTAATTTTTCTCCTCTCTTTTTTTTTCCTTTTCTTTTCTTTTCTTTTTTTATGGTTTGTGAGTGAGGGATGGGTGCTGGGTTTTTGTTTGCAGGAAGATGAGAAAGGTTGCAAATGAGTTTGCAGGCAGGAGAAAAGACGCCAGAGAGCAAGGTTTGCAGGAAGAAAAAAGCAGGTGCATCACGGGCGACACAGGATGAAAAAGAAAGGCGTTGCCTGCATTATTGCCACGATAATGCAGGCGTGTCCAAACCGGACCAGAAAATAACTGCATACCCCCTTAGTTATTTTCCGGTGTGATTTTTCTGAGGATTCCGGGACCCGAAAAATACCAACTTAGGTCCGAAAAATCCACGGAAAAATCCCGAGCGCGGGAAAAAGACTCGGTTACGAAAAACGACGCTCGATTTACCTTGAATTAATTACCCAAAATTAATTCTTTCAGTAAATCACTGTATAACGACTTTAACAGTCCCGGTAAAAATCCAAAGTTTTTTCTGGGTTGTTACATAGGCCCACATTATAACTTATAGGATTTGAGGTGGTATCCAATGCCTACCTTAGAATTTCTCCAGGTGAGAATAGTAGTGTGACCTACAAAAATGAAGCCCACATGATGATGTGTCACAACAAGAAGTCAACACATGACACTTACCACTTTTTCTTGATATAGCCTTATAGCTTCTTTTTCTCTAGTGATATAGCCTTGGACTCAATGATTATTCGTTCGCCGGAACCTGAAGAATCATCACGTGAATATCCTACTTGATGTTGCTTGGATATTAGATGGAGACTGTCAGACTCTGGTGGGGTTGAACTGAATATTGATGAATCAAATAAAGGCAATCCAGGTGTGGCGATGGCTGAGGTAGTGTGTCGGGATTCTCACGGCTTTTGGAGCTTAAATTTCTCGATTTCTCTGGATATTTCTACTTCTTACAAGGATTAGGTGTCGGCTGTGTTATTTTGATTTGAACCAGGCATTGTTTAGAGACTTGCGACGCATCGTTCTAGAAGTTGACTCTCTTACTCTTGTCCAGCAATTGCAATCACGTAGTTCTGCTTCGTTCGAGCCTTAATTTTGTCAAATCTACTCTCTTTTAGACCAGGAGTGGCAAGTCGTAATCAAGCACACTTACAGCGGAGGGAACAGGCTAGGGGATATGCTTGCCAATGCTGATTGTGGCCAGTTTTTGAAGTTACAACTTTCAAATTATGTTCTTTTTGCAGATGACCTGAGGGTATTTCATGGCCCCGTTTATGCGTTACAGATTTTTAAATAATATGGGCGACGCACTTTATTCACCAAAAACAGTACTAAGTTTAATTAACAATGATGGTTTAATTAGCAAATTTATGGAAAAAAACTGTATAAGAACCAAATTTAATGACGGCCAAGTCCAGGATTGCCGTTAGTCCAAAACCTTGTAAGCATGAATGGTTTGCAACATTTAATTGTTACTTATCAATGTCTACAATTAGCCTAAGCGATGTTTTAAAACTCGGACTGACTTGGCAGGTCGAACCTGAATGACTGTGACCCAACAAGTTTTTTTTGAATCAATATTCTCCTTTGTACACTTGCTTGATCAGCATGAAGCAAACTACCAGGAAGTAATAATTGGAACAACATGGTTCTCTTTTTTTGGTCGAAACAGCAAACAGATTTCATTGATTGCATATAGCATAGCTTTACATGGAACAACTTTGTAGAGAATGCATAACTGAATTTGAACATTACTACATCAACTTTCAATTAGTCTAATGAACCAATTAATCGATACTTCCAGTTATCGAGCCGCCCCCCGTTCTTGAACAGAGCCGCCTCCACACGAGCAGCGACGCCAGCTGGGTCACTTGCCTCCACTAGCTCCTTCAAGATATCCCCTTCCTCAGTCTCCTGAGAAACCATGCATAAGCCCTGGTATAGCTTCTCACGTATCATCTCACGCTTTGCATCACGGGACTTGAAGAGAGCGGCAGAGGTGGTGGGCGCCGCTTTCTTGGCTAGTTCTTGGAGTTGGGTCTTCTTCCTCGCCGGCGCCGCCACTCTTTTTGCCCAAGATTCATAAAGATTGGAAGCAAGATTTGCAATCTTGTTTTTGGGATGGTTCCTCAAGGGCCTGAGAAGCTTTCCTGCGTTGGCCGAGACTAAAGTTCCCACCGTGAGAGGCAGAGACTGAAGCCTAGACAACGCCTCAACGCAGCGCTTCTCCTCGGCTGCTGTCTTTCCGGCCGCTGCTTTCTCCGCCGTCTTCAGCAACTCCAACACTTCCCTCACCGCGGCTTTCTCCGCCAGTGAACCCAACTGTTCTTTCCCCGGGGCTTTCGTCGCCACCTTTCTCTTCCCCTTCTTGGGTACTACCTCCATCTCGATCGAGTTTCTTGTTAAAGAAGAAGAATTGTCGTAGTGTGTAATAAACAAGAAACTCTCTGGACAGAACAAAAGACTTCAATGGATTTAGTAGTAATATGGGATTTAGTAATATGAGGGATTTTGGGTGAGAAGGTGTCGTCTATTTTTAGCTGGTTTAGCGTATCCTTTTGCCTCGAGGATTGTTAATTAAATCCCTCCCGGCCAAGGATTGCTACTACTCACTAACCGACTAAATTTTTTTTTATTTTTTACTTTGAAAATAAAACAGGAAACAATTATTAGAATAACACACTAATACAACAGTAGCCCAGGAAGTCTATACATATATATAAAACTGAATAATCAAGGATTTATACACCTAAGCTAATTCTAGCATTTTTGAAACACTCAACCAACAGTAACTACAGCAAACAATACCACCACGTGGCCAACATATCATAAAAGCAAGAACACATATTAATAAAAGGATAAATAAATAATCGAAAACACAATCACGTCACCCATTATGGGGTTATCAACATTTACACAGCGGAAGCATTTTCTAGACATTCAGTAACATCTTATGCAAGACACAATGCATGCTATTGGATCCTAGTCTTGTCTGAGGTAACGCCACAGCCGCCGGTATGCAAACCTAACCTGCAGGAACTGTGTGAGGGGTGAGACCAACCACTGTCTCACCGATAAACAAATAAACCACAGTATACAAACAACCGCAAATACACCCAGGCCAACACAGAAAACAATAGAAGCACAGCAAGCACAAACATAGTATCGGTATCAACTTACCTGAACTAACTATACGTCAGACTTCTCATGGTTAAGTTAGTTTCATAAACTCACCGACACTTGACGATAGACTTACCAATTTTATTATTAGGGCCATGTCACGTAATAAGTATTGGCCGTGCCTGGTAGCCAGGTTAGCTAACCCCAGGGTACTCGCCGTTAATCCATAAATATCACAAATCATATCACAAATAACCGAGTCCCGCAGTCCTCGGCGGAAGTCCCGCAGTCCTTCCTATAACAAATCAACTGAGTCTCGCAGTCCTCAGCCGGGAGTCCCGCAGTCCTCCCTATCAAATCACAAATCACAAGGCGACTACCATCTGGCCGTACCAATACCTGTCACGTGACAACCTAGATGTCTAGATGTTATTACCACTGTTTATTATTATTTCTTATTCCACTGTCCAATAGTAACTCATCATTTTCACGTTCCTGAGCAGGCTCTCAGCCTCACAGCTCCTCCGGGAATCCAATCACAGTGTCACAATATCAGGTCACTGCCATTAATCGACCAAATATCTCATATCTCGTACGGATGTCACAATAATCATGTCAACATCATTAAGCTCAATAATCATTCCACAATAATCATTAAGCATATAATAATAATCACAATAATAGCCAGCAATAACATGACAGGCACAACAAAGTAACATAACAATCAAACAAACAACCGGGGTATCACGGGCAGCATACCGAAGTTTATAAGTTTATATCCTCACTTGATACTCCATAGAAGCCGATATCTGGTTAAGCCTCGATATCCCTATATTAATAACATCCACAATCACTTATGATGCACAAGCAATAATGATCATGCATGATGCCGGTTTTAGTATTTATTAGACGACTTGTCTTACTCCGTATCCATTTTTATTATTTTCATAATTTCCTTTTTTATAAAATTCGCCTTCCAATTAATTAAAGATTAGCTCGTTATATGTTTCCAATCGATATACTAGTCATACTTTGGTTTTTCTTTTAGATTAAAAACCATAACCTCCAAGTCGATATACTGGCCCTATAGTTGCTTGTGATAAGATAATATATGTATACATATATATACTTATAAATACTTATACAAGGTAATTCATATACAGCCTTAAAAAAAATGATAAACAAATCATATTTTAGCCAAATATTATTTTAGCCAGTGGAAATAACGGTAATACGTTATATCTGTCAAAGGTGATGTATAACAATTGTAGCTGATATTTCATATACGTGGTAAGTATTAATATTGTGGGCCGTTTTATGAATTCAGCTCAACACCTCATTCGGTAACCCATTATTCCAGTAAAAATTATTAACCACTCAATAAAGTTTATCTAATCAAGCTGGTATTAAAAATTAGTAACCGATTAATCCTAATCTGTACGATTATTAGGCAGTTATAATAACTTATAATTGTTGCCCAGACATGAATGTTCAAATTAAAACCAATTCCTTAGTCATTACTCACATATTAGCCATTGGTCCAGATTAATTAAGTCCTCATTACTCCCAAGTCAGAAAATTGCGCCCCAATAGATTATTAACACAAACCAAGGTCAACAGGCCCATGAAGCAACACATATTGCCCAAGCCTGATGAGAAACGGGGTCGTTTCCTTACCCAATGCATCCTCTTCTCTAGTCATGAACTGCGTTGCCATGGCCGTTACCACCAAGATTTTAATCCACCAACAACTCATGGCTACAACCATTTATTCAAGTCGTTGCAGAAATGATTTTACAATTCAACCTCAAACAACTCACCCATTGACGGCGGCGACGGCTCATAGACGGGGACGGGGCACACGGGAACAGGGGAAGGAAGAGCTCGGAGTTGTGGGAGGCGGCGCGTCTCGGGCGTGCTCAGCTCGTCTCGGTGTTGCAGCGATGGCACGGCGAAGAAGGCGGCGATGCGAGCGGCGAGCAGAGACGAAGAGGCGACGCCATGAGGAGGGGAGCGCGGTCGCTGTGGATCGTGGCGGCGTCGGCTGCTGGTGCTTTCGAGGCGGCGGATCGAAGGAGAGGGAAGGATCTGTGGCCGAGCTTGGGCGAGGAGAGGTCGGGATCGAACGGCGACGCCTTCTCTGCCTCAGCGGTGGCTGCCAGCAGAGGCGGCAGAGGGAGGAAGAAGGTGTGGCGGCGGTTAGGTGGCGTGGTTGTTGGTGGTCGCAGGTGGCTTGGACGGTGGTGGTATCAGCGGTGGTGTGGACGCGGGGAGGAGGAAAAAGAAAAGAGAGAGAAGAGAAGAAAGAAAAGAAGAAAAAGAAGGGTAAGGGTGGCAGGGGTGTGGTGCTCGGGGAAGAAGAGAAAAAGAAGTAAAAAGAACAAAAAAGAAAGGAGACAAAGAAGAAAAGAAAAGATGGAAAGAAAATAGGGAGTGGGCCGGTTGGAAAAAAAAATCGGGAGACAAGAGGTAGTGGAAGGAAAAAGGAAAAAGAAAAGAAAAAGAATAAAAAAATAAAATATCTATCAATTATTGTTGGAAAAATCTGATTCTGCAAAAGACTTATATACCCTTCTAGTTTCTCTTGGGTTTCAGATTAACCCAGGGGTATAATCGTCCTTTCGTAATTTCATTCCGGTCCGAAAATACAACTTGGGCTCGGAAAATCCGTTTAATTCTCTTGAGCGTTTTCCAAGTCTCGGAATTGAAAACCGAGGTTCGGATAGTTGCATAAAATTCCCGGTAACCCGAGATAATCCTTGGAATTAATTTTCGAGGCTCGGTTGTCGATGGAGAATACTTTAGAGCGTCCGTATTACCGAGGATCGGTTTCGAAGTTCGATTATTCCCGGTAAAACTCTCGGATGATTCTTGTTTAACAGCAGAAAAACTTTATTCCCCCCTTAAAAGTCAAACGACTCGGTAAAATTTACAAAAAATTTTACCCGGATCATTACAATTTTAGTCTGTTTGGGCTCGAAAATTTTCATGTTAATTTTAGTCCATTAGTATATTTAGTCTTAATAATTTATAAGTATTTTTTAAATATATTCTTTTCACTTAGCATTTTTTATCTTGAAAATTTGTAATGGTGATTTCTTATACTGATGTTTTATCCACACATAAGTATGTTTATTCAAAAAATTTGTTTCTATAATTTAGAATATTTTCATTGATAAAGGTATTAAATTAAATAATATATGAATAATTATATTGTACTCAAATTAATATTTATTTTAATTTTAAAATATATTATTTGTTACCTTTTATGAATAATTCTACATCAAATTAAATTTTTTAAAAAAATTGAATCAAATGAAATTAACTATTTATTTTTAAAAATAAATGAAATTAACCATTTCATTTTCCTCCTCATACACAAGTTATTTAAACTGTCATTTTACCAGATAAATAAATTCATGAATTTATTAAGTAAAGAAGTCATATATATACGTGAAAGAACCTTAAAAAAATTACTTCAACAGTTTTCAAACCAAAAAAAAACCGCATTTGAATAATAATCATGCAATTATTTATGCATAGTATTCTTTTCAGGATGGAAGGTTTTGGCAAACAAAAATTTTTATGGGTGAGGTTTCGGGTATCCTTTTGCCTCGAGGATTGTTAATTAAATCTCTCCCGGCCAAGGATTGCCACTCCTAAGTTAGCGACTTCAAACTTTTTTTTTATTTTTCTGTTGAAAATAAAACGCAAAACAATGATAAGAAGAACACATTAATAAAACTGTGGCCCGAAGTTTTTTATTATATTGTGGCATTGAAAAATCTGTTTTACGATTGGCTCCATTGGAGCTTTTTTACTTCTCATCTTTGTACACTTTGTTTGTTTCATAGTTGAAAGAATTGTATACCAGTATTGCTATTTTAAGAGAAAAAAATAAAAATTATTATTTATTGTAGGATAAAAAAAAAATGCGCCAAAGGAATGCTCGGATTCTTATCATTTATGCAGAGTAACTATGAAATTTAGGACTGACAAGGAGGTAAGTAATACTACCTGATATTTTTATGTACCTTTTTCATAATATTGAATGTATTATCAGTAATGCTATTGTGAGAGGAAACTTAAAGGAAAGCAAATATTTTGTAGTTATCGAAAGATAAAAAAAGTAGACAACACAATGCACGAATTCTTAGTCATTCATATAAGTACTCCAACTATATACATATGCAAGGAGGTAATGCTGCATGATCTTTTTATGTAAATTTTTCATAATTTTGAATGTATAATGTATAATTATTAGTAATGCTACAGTAGGAGGAAATTAAAAGAAAATCAAATATTTTATAGTTATTGAAAGATTATAAAAAAAAGTGGACAACACAATGCACAGATTCTTAGTTACTCATATATGCACACCAAACTACATATATATATATATATGCAATTCTGATCAAATTGAATATTACGCTCTTTTTAGATGTTATCAGTCATACTAATTGTAACAGCCCGGGTAAAAATTTTGGATTTTTACCGGACTGTAAAAGTCTATTTACCGTGATTTACTGTTGAATTAATCTTGGGTAATTAATTCAAGGTAAATCGGGAGTTATTTTTCGAATCCGAGTGTTTTCCCGCGCTCGTGATTTTCCCGCGGATTTTCGAACCTAAGTTGGTATTTTTTTGGGTTTCGGAATTTCTCGGAAAATCACACCGGAAAATAACTAAGGAGGTATATGTTATTTTCTGGTCCGGATCGGATTCGCCCGTAATGCAGACGAACTGCATTATTGTTAATCACATGTTAAATAGTATTTCTTTTTAGTTTATAAGGAGAAGAGAACCGGGTAGAGCAGAAGAGAAGAAGAAAAAAAGAAAGAGAGAAAAAGAGAGAAAAAGGAAAAAGAGAGAAAAAGAAAAGAAAAGAGAGGAAAAAAAAGAGAAGAAAAAGAAAATAAAAAGAAAAAAAAAGAGAAGAAAAAGGAGGGAAAATAAAAAGAAAAAAAAGGACCAATCAGGAAGTAGAAAAAAATAGGAAAAAAAAGATAGAAAGAAAAAAA
>JAKUCV010000735.1:5987-90644 GCA_028386065.3 Turnera subulata
AAAAAAAAAAAAGAAAAAAGAAAAGAAAAAGAAGTTCTTCCTGATTCCCTTTTGATTTTGAAAATATTTCAATCTACTTAAAGATTCACTACTCGTTTTATAGGTGGTGTCTCTGCTTTTTGCTGCAGCTATATCGGCTTTGCTTACCAGCTTAGCCTTCTGCAATTATAAAATTGGTCTAGCTATATAAGTTGATGGTATTTGGCTTGTTTGTCACTACTAATTTACTCTCGGATTAATTATAGTTTTACCTCCAAACTTTACTTCTGAAATAAACTTTTTTCTTGACAATTTGCCACCTAAATTTTTGTTCCAAAATCAATCACTGCCTATGCTTTTTTTTTGACAATTTGCCACCTATACTTTATAATTGTTTCATTTTAACTATTTTGTTTATGAATCCAACCATCGTCTTACATCTTCCTCATAAGATAAGGAATGATGTCCACAAAGGTAGCAAAGTATGTCATCTCTTTTTCACATTGGGATCATTGTCATTCCCAACAACAAAATCTTACAATAGGTTTGGGCTTATAGTCATAGGAGTTATTGTTAAATCCAAAGTGGATAAGATTGAGGTCCATCCTTAGATTTTCTAAGGTATGAACTATAAGCTCGATCACGTGTATAGTATAAATAGGGTTGATGGTACTTTTGGTCTTTATACTTGTCTTTTTTTGTAAATGTGGTAACTATACTAATTTTTTTTATGAATCTTGATCCTTATATTTCCTTACTTTTATTAAATTTAGTAGTTCTGACCACCGTCTGGTGGTTCAAGAAACCTGTCATCATTTAATTAGTCAATTTAATTCCCACATATGACTTGGAAAAATTAAATGATGATATGTGTCTCCGACCATTGAATTACCAAATTTAATGAAAATAAGGTAAGTATAAAAATCAAAATCCATAAGAAAAAAATCAGGATAATGACCTCATTTAATAAAAGATGTGAGTTGAAGGACCAAAATTTCCATTAAACTAGTATAAGTATTTACTTGTAAATTCAACAACAATCTTAATCCTTTTCATAGGGGTAGGACTAACATTAACATTTTGGTGGCAAGATATTTCTTGTCAAGTTAAGAACCTCCATCAAAGTTTGTGCGGAGATTTGGTCTCTCCAAATGCTACAAGGGTGTCTCTGATTCTTTGATTAAAATCCGTATCAATCTTACCAAAGTCTAGTCCAAGAGCGTGCAATACTGCTCGTCTATTCCATCATGGTTAGATCTGGATATCCGCCACGGTTACAAAGTTGTTTGGTAGGAAGATAGATTGTTATTATAAGGAGTTGAAGTTCCTCTCTGTAAGAGATTTGCAAAAGACCTAAGATGGATCAGAGACATAAAAACGAAAAATATACAATTAAAGTGGAAAAGTTCCCAACCAGTATCAAATTAAGTATTATATATAGTTATATAAATAAAGCTTTTATACGCATCAGAGTGAAAGCAGAGCTTTTCCCTACAAGGCTTCCAAATTATGGAGAGCAGACAAAAATTAGCTATCTGATCATTATCTTGTAATAACTCGATTAAATCTGCAGAGAAGTTTGGTACAAATAAACAAATAGTAGCCACACAATAAGGAAAAAAGAAGAGGATAAAATGTCTCCCTGCATGTAAAATATGAGGATATGAAGTCCATGTATGATTCCATTAATTAATATCTAGATGATCCAGTGCTTGAAAGTGATAAAACCAACAAGAGAAGAGAAGAGAAAACATGTCGTGCATGGGCGATGCTTCTTTTGTAATATTTGGCCAATTAGAGCAGAGTGTAGTGCCAAAAGAAATGAAAGAAACAGAACAAAAAATAGAAATGACAACAGCAAAGCATGCACCATCTTTAATTAAAAGATTCTGCAGTGCACTGACTCACCACCACTGACGTTGTCCAAAACCAATTAAATTCTAGTTGTTGCGGATTGGACTCTCAAGAAGTGCTTTTTGCCAAACTATATATATAGCTAGTATGATCGAGGAGGAGGCCATGCAATTACTTACTTGGAAGTTGGCATATATTTTCCTTCTCTACTGCAATACTAATTACATATAGGTAGGAGATAGCTAGAACAAGAGAGTATATATGGAAAAAGACCAAACATCTGGTGGAGGATGGGGCAGTGCAGGAGTAGTGTTAAACAAGATGAGAGCATATATACTGGTGGTGTGCTTGCAATTTGGGATGGCTGGCACTTACATCATCAGTATGGTGTCTCTGAATCATGGCATGAATCGTTATGTGCTCATTACCTATCGAAATGCTATTGCTGCCGTAGTTATTGCTCCTTTCGCACTCCTCCTTGAAAGGTTTCTCCCTCCCAATAACACACACACACTACTACAAAAATTAAAATCACACTTGCAACATATTCCCATTCTTTTTTCTAGAATCAGAAATATATCTATAAATATATTATTGTCTTAGTTTCCATATATCATATAGATAATGCCTCTTATATATATATACTCTTGCGTGTAGTTATTTAAGTAGCTTGTTCGTATTGTTTGTTTAGCATGGAGTGGTGTGCTACTGAAATTGTCAACAATAATATTTTAAGATGCTGGTGCTTGTAGCTGCAATTGCATGCGCACGTTATCGAACTCAACTATGTATCTTTCTTTAATAATTTGTTGTTATGCAGGAAAACAAGGCCAAAGGTTACACTTCCAATCTTCTGGCGAATAATGGCTCTTGGATGCTTAGAGTAATATTCTTAGAATGCAATAATATTCCGTCAAGTAATTTTTGCATCATCTTTTCTTACATATATGTATATACTTATACTTGGCCTATGTAATTAAACAGCCCCATACTTTGCCAAGGCTTTGCTTTCTTGGGGATGCAATATACGTCAGCAACATTTGCATCCGCTATTATGAATGCAGTTCCCTCTATCACCTTTGTTATGGCTCTCATTCTCCGGTAATTAGTCTTTCTTTGTATCACTTTTATATATCTTCTTATTGTCTTTGCCCAGGAATACGTGTTTATATATATAAGACTTTAATTATTGAAATCAATTATGAAATGGAAGAGCACTTACTTAGTACATTACTTAATTACAAAGATAGTATTGTATCCTATATATTTTATCTGGTTATATATTAACCAGTAGTGCATGTATCGGTCATGGACCATGGTCATAGCTAGATTTGGGTCAACAACTAAAAGTCATATATATTATATATGTAAATTAGGCTTCATTATTTTTGAGATAATTACATTATTAGTTCAAAAGGAAAAGAGCACGATACGTATGAAGAGGTATATATGTACGGGCGGATAATGAAAGTGGGAGATTTTTGTAGTTCTAAAAAGCAAAAGTTGCACTTGCTACCTACTTCACGTAAAAGCAGCAGAAGAGAGGACTACTTTTTTGCAGTATTCAATTTCACCTTTGTTTTTATAAAAGAGTGAAAGCTGCTCAATTATAGGATTTGGATTGAATCAATATATCTATCTATTGACCATATTTTGTGGGAAGTGCAAAGTGATCATCTATCTTCCCATAAAGTGACTTTGTGAACCAGCGAGCACTATCTAATACTCTTATCTTACTTTTATGGAAATTAACAAGTAAAAATGAGTGAAGAGGAAGGGATGTGACGTGATGACTAAATAAATTACGCAGATTAGAAAGCATAAGGATTAAGGAGAGACGCAGCCAAGCAAAAATAGTTGGAACACTAGTCACATTGGGAGGGGCTATGCTGATGACGCTGTACAAGGGCCCTGTGATTGACCTATTAGTATGGTCCAATAACTCCAAGTCCAAGACAACCTCCCACCAATCACCCAATGCTACTGCTTCCTCCCCCAAACATTTTTTGTTGGGGACACTGTTGCTCCTTGTTGCTTGTGTTGCTTGGTCCGGTTTCTATACATTGCAGGTAATAAAATATATATGTATATAGTCTGCATTCACAATTATATTGTACGCACACTTAGTTAATTTCTTTTTTGGATACATACGCACACTTAGTTAATTGAGTACACTACCATATATATATATATATTATTGTTTACTCTGAAGAAGAGAAAAAACCGGAATCCAATTTGCTGAGTACTTAATTACTCGGGAATTATTTTCTAACTATTTTGTGTGTGTGTATATATATAGTCGACCACAGTAAAGAAGTTTCCGGCAGAACTGACGCTAACCTGCTTGATATGCTTGTCCGGCGCCGTCCAAACTTTGGTTGTAGCACTCATTGTAGCGCACCATCCCGCTGATTGGGCCCTTGGTTTGGACTCTCGCCTTCTCGCTTCCGTTTATTTGGTAATTATAACTCTAATTACCCCCATCTTTGTACTATTAAGTTATATTCATTTTGTTAGTTACCAAATAAATTCTACTATTAATCAGCAATTTTAATCCAATTGATCTATAAAAAAATATATCCTTTTTTTTTTCTTTCAAATTAACAAAAGATTAACTTTGCTGATAAATAGAAAGATTAATTTCAATTTTTCCTTTTCTTTTGGCTGAGTGTGTAACAGGGAGTGGTTAGCTCTGGGCTGGCTTATTATGTACAAGGTGTAGTGATGAAGACAAGAGGCCCCGTATTTGTTACATCCTTTAACCCTTTATGTATGATCATCGTTGCTGCACTTGGATCTGTCATTTTAGCTGAACAAATCCATCTCGGAAGGTATATATATACCTTAGTATTCTCACCACCCACCACACACACACACACCAAAAAGAAAGGAAAAGCAAAACACAGTTAAATGTATATATAATAATAATAGTAATAATTTTTCATCTTCTTCTCATATAAGCAGATGATCAATTGTATTAAATCACAACAATGAGAAGTTCTTATTGTTAGAAGAGTACTTAGCAACAAGAAAAAAAGTTGCTCGGGTTGATCAATTCCCTTATGACTTTTCGCCTTAATTATTGTATGTAATGATTCTATTATATTTGTTTATTTCATTTCTCAAAAATCTCATCGTTCCCATGCAATTTGGCAGTATCATTGGAGGCATTGTAATCGCAATCGGCCTATATTCTGTTGTCTGGGGTAAAAGCAAGGATTATGCCAGCCCGGTGTCATCATCTGCCACAATGAAAAGTGATGCTCAAGAGCTACCGATTACCACAACAAATAGTGCTAAACTGGTTATAGTGGAGAATGGAAATTGAATTCCTTTTCACTCTAGGTTGACCAAGTTGCTCTTATATCCCAACTATATGTTATTATAAAAGAAAATAAGAGGATTTGGTGTTTATATATATATTAGTTAGGACTCGAATCTAAAGGATTTGGTTTGTTAATAAATATTTACATCTATACGCTAGAAATACACACCAGAATTAGTTTTTTTTTTTTTTGAGAAAAGGGCTACTTATGCATTCCAGAATTAGTTTAGTTGTGTTCTACAACACCTGGATTCTTTAAAAAATAATTCGCAATGAATCTTGCTTTTATTTTAACAAACAATAACGCACACCGCTTGTCGGGCTTGGTTTCAAAGTTTGTTTCATGTCCAAGCTGTTAGCCTAAACTGGGCCTACACAAGCCTGCCTGGTCGGAACATTCCAAACTATGTATGCTTTGTTTGAATTACCGGTAGAACTAACCAGGTATGTATGAGTGTTATTACATACTCCCTCCATTCCATTGACGTTTAAGCAAATTAATTTGTTCCAAAAAATTGTCGGGATATTCTAGGGATAATTAATGATATTTTTTTCTTTTTTTTTCCCCTTTATCCTTAAAACCAGATACTCCTATCAAAAATTTAAATAATGGTAATTTAGTCTAAGTGCATTATAGATTCTTAAAATTCCAGCTATTTAATGTACTTTCTTTATAGGTGTGTAGATTCCTTAAACGTCAATTAAAATGGAATAGAGGGAGTATATGGTAAGTTCCGATGTTTCTGAAAAAAGAAAATAATAACGCACATGCTATTAACTCCTAGAACTTAAAATTTCAAAAACCCAAATTCTTGATAAAGTAAACTTTATTATTAATAATGAACTAACTTGTGATTTCTTGATTTTGCGCATATTAATCCATGACGTTGAAATTCATGCGTATATCAATCCATCTATGCAAAGGTAGATTTATGTTCTCGGCAGAAAAAAAAAAAATTCTATGCAAAGGTAGATAGATTCATAGCTAGCTATGATTTTTTGGTTTATGCACAAACTCCATTTAATTATGTTGAAATTTATGCGATCAATTCATGCTATTCTAGGCAGATTGATGGATAAAGAGCTACTCCCTCAGTTTTTTTTATATAAGACGTTTAAGGATGTTGCACAACCTTTAATAAAGTAATTAATGTGGCTTAGATAATATAAATATAAATGATGATATACCGAAATATCCCTTTGTAAAAATTTTATTTACTCAATCTTTAACTTACCCAATCATTTAATGGTAGGGTTATATTTGGAAACTAAGTATTAAATGATTCTAGAAATTCTAAAGCGTCTTACAATTTGAAACAAAACAAAAAGCTAGAACGACTTAAAAAAAACAGAGGGAGTAATATGTAATTTCTTAATTCTAAATTTGATTCAAATTCAACTTAGTGTTTTACCTTATAACTATTTATGTAACAGCCCGGGTAATTTTTGCGTTTTTACCAGTACCGTAAAGTTTTTCTATACAGTGTTTTACCATTGATTTTAATCTTGGGTAATTAATTCATGATAAATCGGACATCGAATTCCGAAATCGAGCCCTGTCCCGCGTTCCAGATTTTTCTGCGGATTTTACGAACCAAGTTGGAATTTTTCGGGTCCAGGAATCTTCAGAAAAGTCGGGTTTAACCTCGAGATAACGGACCAGAAATAAAGGTAAGGGGGTATAATGGTTATTTTCTGGTCCGGACAGAACACGCCTCACATGCAGCACAGTAACTGCATGATTGAGGGTTGTCGCCGCCTCTTTCCTGTGTTGCCCGTGCCTTGCTTTTCCTGTGTAACCAGTGCCCATGCATGTCTTTAACCCGTGATTTTCCTGCCTTATCAGTACACCACCATCACCTTCATCTTCACCTGCAAAAAAGTCCACTTCCAGTAAGCCTTCCTTCCCTGCAAACTTAAACACCCAGTGCAACCTCAAAACCAAAACCAGAAGAGTAAAAAAAAAAAAAAAAAAAACAAGACAACACACACACTCACCTACACGCCATCGTTTTGCAAACAACCCCAACACCCCTCCCTTCCTTTCTTCTCCCGTGAAACACCACACACCACCGAGCCACCTTCACAGCACCACCAGCTCGCCACCAGCTTTTTCTCTTCCCTTCCTTCCTCTTCCTCCTTCTCCGGTCTTCCTCACCGCGACCCGACGTTACCGCCTCACCCTCGCCGCCCGCAGACCCGACGCAACAGCACGTCGCCACCGAGTCGCACACCAGCAGCCGCAGCGTCTCCTTCCACCACTATCCTGCTCGTCGCCGTCTCCTCGCGTCGCCGTCGTCTCGCCCGATCCGCGCCTCGCTTGTCGCGCCGCCAACCTAGGTGAGCTTGGGTTGAAGGTGACCCAGTTGGCCGGGTTGACCCGGGTCGTGGATTGGTCTGTGCTGGTATTGGGCCAAGCTTGGCTTGGGCCTGTTGCTTGGTCCAGGCCTTGCACCTGGGTTGGACCTCCTTGGGTTGACCTGGGCTGGATGTTTGACTAGGGGTTTGGACTTGGGCTAGCACTGTTTGGCCCAGTCCGATTTTTTTTTAAAAAAGAGAAAATATAATTCTGAAAAAAATTAATAATAAGGTTTATTTTTTGAAAATGATATTTGGATATATATATGGTATATAATATTATGGAAGAATAATTATTTTGAGAAAATAATTTTGGAAAGGGTATTATCAAAGTATAATACCGGAACAATAACCGAGTATAAGAATAGAATATTTTGACACTGGAAAATAAATGGTGAATGATGATGATAACGGAAAATAACCCGAGGCAGTACCGAGTCGGTTCAGTAATTTATTTTACGGCATACAGCATCAGTCTGGCATCTGCATACCATCTTATGTGTGCATAATATTTATTTGATATAGGAGTTGATAACGAGCAGTTACCTGAGGAACCAGACTTGGAATCTGTTGGGCAATTCCAAAATTGATAATCGGCTAAGGTGAGGATGGATCACCCTTGATATGTGCCTGTAATACTTTGTGTGTTTTGTTGTTTGATTGGACTGTTGAGATGGTCATTGTTGGTTATTTGACTGCTATGGTTATTGTTGTTGTTGTTGTTGGACTGTGTTATTGGTTCTGTGAATATTGTGTTGTAATTGATGTTGATCTGTTAATTGTGAATAATTGGTGTTATGAAATTGTTGATGGTTTGGTCTGTTGAATAACTTGAGATAATAGAAAGTTGGATAATTGAGGAAAGAATACTGGAATTGGAAATGGGAATTGTCATGATGATTTAATTGTCACGTGGAAAGTAGTGGTACGACTAGATGGTTAGAGGCTAGTTCTGTGGTGGCCATGGTCGGTTTCTTGATTTGGGGATGTTGATCCCGGTTTGGTTTGGATATTGGGATGTTGATCCCGGGTTATGTTTTGGCCTGGCATCCGGAATTAGTTGATAACCAGGTACGACCCTAGCTTGTCCAGTGACAGGGCCTCGAAAGATAAAATTGGTATTAATAAAAAATATTCTTTTGGCCTTGGCTCAGTCATGATCTGGTTGAATCTATGATTTGTCTTTTGCTGGTATTTTCTTCGAAAGTATTATGGTTGCCTGCATATCTCTGTTTATCCATGATTGTGCTTAAATGTACCGGTGAGCACTTTGGACTCACCCCTCGCCTGCGGGGTTTCATCCCGTAGGTTAATTTTGTTCGTAGTTCAGGTACGATGTTCGTCAGCTGCTGCTTTCTTCTCCATCGGACTCCGGAAACATATCTCCGCTGCATGTGCATATAAGCCTTCCGCTGCTGTATTATATATGTTGCTGCTTTTCTATATTGCCATGTTGCTGTACCATATGCTTTCTGCTGCTGCTGTTGAGCTAGAGTGTGATGCTTAAATAATGGTTCCCGAGTACGGGTGACAGTTGTAATATTTGGTTTGATGTTGTATTGTATTTGTAAGCCGCACGGTCCAAATGCCTTGTTGGCTCATGTCAATGGCGAAGAAGTTCAGACACCAGGTTTAGGGGACATCACAGTTGTGAGAGAGTTTCTAGATGTGTTTCCAGAAGATCTACCAGGATTGCCACCTAACAGGGAAGTTGAGTACACCATCGATCTGATGTCGGGAGTGATACCTATCTCGATGGCACCGTACCGGATGGCACCGAAAAAACTTTAGGAGTTGAAGAAACAGTTAGATGAGCTGCTTGAGAAGGGTTTTGTCAGACCTAGTACATCACCTTGGGGATCACCAGTTCTGTTTGTTAAGAAAAAAGATGACAGTTTGCGTATGTGTGTGGACTACCGACAACTGAACAAAGTGACAGTGAAGAACAAGTACCCGCTTCCCAGGATTGATGACCTTTTTGATTAGTTACACGGAGCTACCGTGTTTTCCAAGATCGATCTTCGGTCTGGCTACCATCAGGTCAAGATTGCAGAGAAGGACATACCGAAAACAGCCTTCCGTACTCGGTGTGGTCACTTTGAGTTCACAGTGGTTCCTTTCGGCTTGACCAATGCACCTACAGTTTTCATGTGCTTGATGCACTTGGTCCTGAACGAGTTCTTGGACAAGTTTGTGGTAGTCTTCATCGACGATATTCTGATATACTCCAAGAGCAGGGAAGAACATGAACATCACCTGAGGGTAGTACTACAGAGGCTGCGAGAGAAATAGTTATATGCCAAGTTCAGCAAGTGCGAGTTCTAGCTTGAAGAAGTTGCATTCCTTGGACATGTTGTATCCGGGGATGGGATTAAGGTTGACCCTACCAAAGTGAAAGCTGTTCTAGAGTGGGAGCAACCCAAGACGGTACCCGAAGTCAGAAGTTTTCTTGGCCTTGTAGGATATTACCGGAGGTTTATCGAGGGTTTTTCCTTGATAGCCAGTCCTATGACCAAGCTGTTGAGGAAAGATCAAGCCTTTGTATGAAGTGATGCCTGCCAGAAGAGTTTTGATGAGCTGAAGAAGAAGTTAACATCAGCACCAGTTTTGACAGTACCTAAGCCAGAAGTGGAGTACGTGCTATTTTGTGATGCTTCAGGTCTTGGTTTGGGAGCAGTTCTGATGCAAGAGGACCAAGTGATTGCCTATGCTTCGAGACAATTAAGACCACATGAGAAGAACTACCCGACACATGATCTAGAGATGGCCGCAGTGATCCTTGCTTTGAAGATTTGGCGACATTACCTGTTTTGGAGAGAGATGTCAGATTTTCACAGATCATAAGAGTCTCAAGTACATCATGACTCAGAAGGAACTTAACCTACGACAAAGAGGTTGGGTTGAGTTGCTGAATGATTATGATTGTACTATTGAGTACCACCCTGGAAAAGCTAATGTTGTAGCTGATGCTTTGAGCCAGAGACAACCAAAAGATGCTTCCACGACCTACTCGATGTCCTCTCTTATCGAGTTAAGAAAGATGGGAGTTGACTTGTCAGTGGATGAGACTGGAGCTTTGATGACCCATATTAAAGTCAAGTCTAACCTGAGAGGCTGGATTGTGGAACTACAAGATGGAGATCCTGACCTGATCAAGCTGAAGGAAGTAGTCCGCAGTGGAAAAGAAGACAAGTTTCACATAGTTGAGAATAGTGCACTGATGCTGGGGAAACGTCTATGTGTACCCAGTGTTGGTGACCTGCACAGTCAAATTCTGGAAGAAGGACATATGACACCGTATGCTATGCACCCTAGAAGCACCAAGATGTATCAGAATTTGAGGAGTCATTTTTGGTGGTTGGGCATGAAGAAAGATGTAGCCGAGTGTGTGCTAAGTGTATTACTTGCCAGTAGGTGAAAGCCGAGTATCAGGCTCCAGCGGGAAAGTTGAGACCTTTGGCAGTGCTAGAGTAGAAGTGGGAGATGATCACTATGGATTTTATGGTCGGATTACCATTGACTCGGAGACAGCATGATGCTATCTGGGTTATCGTTGACCGACTAACAAAATCAGCCCATTTTCTTCCCATTCGGCAGACAGACACCCTGGACAAGTTGGCGAGACTGTATATTGCAGAGATTGTGAGACTACACGGAATCCCTAAGTCCATAGTCTCAGACAGAGATCCGAGATTCACATCGCGATTTTGGAAGAGTCTACAAGCAGCTTTGGGTACGAAGTTGAGTTGCAGTACCGCTTTTTATCCTCAGACAGACGGACAGTCAGAGAGGACTATTCAAATGCTGGAAGACATATTAAGGGCTTATGCTCTTAATTTCAGTGGGAATTGGGATCAGTACTTGCCTTTGGCCGAATTCGCCTACAATAACAGTTTTCATTCCAGCATCGGGATGCCACCGTTTGAAGCTCTTTACAGCAGGAAGTGCCGAAGTCCAGTATGTTGGGATGAAGAAGGTCTCCGTTTGATTGTGGGTCCAGATTTGGTTAAGCAGACAGTTGATAAGATTCAGACAGTTAAGCAGAGTATGAGAGCAGCTCAGGATCGACAGAAGAGTTACGCTGATAAGCATCGATGTGAGATGGAGTCCCAGGTGGGAGAAAGAGTTTTCCTCCGAGTTGCACCATAGAAGGGAGTTAACAGATTCGGGAAAAGAGGGAAGCTGAGTCCCAGGTACATCGGGCCGTATGAGATCGTGGAAAGGGTTGGACCCTTGGCGTACAGATTGTCTTTACCAGAGGAGTTGTCACGGATTCATTATGTGTTCCATGTTTCCATGTTGAGGAGGTACAGATCCGATCCGAGCCATGTGGTTACTACAACAGATGTTGAGGTGGCAGAGGATCTTATGTACACAGAGATGCCAGAACAGATTCTTGCCCGAGAGATCAGACAGTTGAGGAACCGTGTTATACCGATGGTAAAGGTTAAGTGGAGCAAGCACTCTGCGAACGAGTCTACATGGGAAGTCAAGAAGCACATGCGTTCTCAGTATCCGCACCTGTTCAGAGATCAGAGTGAATTTCGGGGACAAAATTCTTATAAGGTGGGTAGGCTGTAACAGCCCGGGTAATTTGTGCATTTTTACCAGTACCGTAAAGTTTTTCTATACAGTGATTTACCATTAATTTTAATCTTGGGTAATTAATTCATGGTAAATTGGGCATCGGATTCCGAAACCGAGCCCTGTCCCGCGTTCTAGATTTTTCTGCGGATTTTACGAACCAAGTTGGAATTTTTCGGGTCCAGGAATCTTCAGAAAAGTCGGGTTTAACCTCGAGATAACGGACCAAAAATAAAGGTAAGGCGGTATAATGGTTATTTTCTGGTCCGGACAGAACACGCCTCATATGCAGCACAATAACTGCATGATTGAGGGCTGTCACCGCCTCTTTCCTGTGTCGCCCGTGCCTTGCTTTTCCTGTGTAACCAGTGCCCATGCATGTCTTTAACCCGTGATTTTCCTGCCTTCTCAGTACACCATTATCACCGTCATCTTCACCTGCAAAAAAATCCACTTCCAGTAAGCCTTCCTTCCCCACAAACTTAAACACCCAGTGCAACCTCAAAACCAAAACCAGAAAAGTAAAAAAAATAAATAAAAAAAAACAAGACAACACACACACTCATCTACACGCCATCGTTTTGGCAAACAACCCCAACCCCCCTCCCATCCTTTCTTCTCCCGTGAAACACCACACACCACCGAGCCACCTCCACAGCACCACCAGCTCGCCACCGGCTTTTCCTCTTCCCTTCCTTCCTCTTCTCCTTCTCCGATCTTCCTCACAGCGACCCGACGCCACCGCCTCACCCTCGCCGCCCGCAGACCCGACGCATCAGCACGCTGCCACCGAGTCGCACACCAGCAGCCGCGTCGTCTCCTTCTACCACCATCCTGCTCGTCGCCGTCTCCGCGCCTCGCTTGTCGCACCGCCCACCTAGGTGAGCTTGGGTTGAAGGTGACCCGGTTGGTTGGGTTGACCCAGGTCGTGGATTGGTCTGTGCTGGTACTGGGCCAAGCTTGGCTCGGGCCTGTTGCTTGGTCCAGGCCTTGCACCTGGGCTGGACCTCCTTGGGTTGACCTGGGCTGGATGTTTGACTTGGGGTTTGGACTTGGGCTAGCACTATTTGGCCTAGTCCCGTTTTTTTTTAAAAAAAAAGAAAAGAGAAAATATAATTCTAAAAAAAAATAATAATAAGGTTTATCTTCTGAAAATGATATTTGGATATATATATAGTATATAATATTATGGAAGAATAATTATTTTAAGAAAATAATTTTGGAAAGGGTATTATCAAAGTATAATACCAGAACAATAACCGGGTATAAGAATAGAATATTTTGACATTGGAAAATAAATGGTGAATGATGATGATAACGGAAAATAACCCGAGGCAGTACCGAGTCGGTTCAGTAATTTATTTTACGGCATACAGTATCAGTCTGGCATCTGCATACCATCTTATGTGTGCTTAATATTTGTTTGATATAGGAGTTGATAACGAGCAGTTACCTGAGGAACCGGACTTGGAATCTGTTGAGCAATTCCAAAATTGATAATCGGCTAAGGTGAGGATGGATAACCCTTGATATGTGCCTGTAATACTTTGTGTATTTTGTTGTTTGATTGGACTGTTGAGATGGTCATTGTTAGTTATTTGACTGCTATGGTTATTGCTGTTGCTGTTGTTGGACTGTGTTATTGGTTCTGTGAATATTGTGTTGTAATTGATGTTGATCTGTTAATTGTGAATAATTGGTGTTATGAAATTGTTGATGGTTTGGTCTGTTGAATAACTTGAGATAAAAGAAAGTTGGATACTTGGGGAAAGAGTACTGGAATTGGAAATGGGAATTGTCATGATGAATTAATTGTCACGTGGAAAGTAGTGGTACGACTAGATGGTTAAAGGCTAGTTCTGTGGTGGCAATGGTCGGTTTCTTGATTTGGGGATGTTGATCCCGGTTTGGTTTGGATATTGGGATGTTGTTCCCGGATTGGTTATGTTATTGGGATGTTGATCCCGGCTTATGTTTTCGCCTGACATCCGGAATTAGTTGATAACCAGGTACGACCCTAGCTTGTCCAGTGACAGGCCCCGAAAGATAAAATTGGTATTAATATAAAAATATTCTTTTGGCCTTGGCTCAGTCATGATCTGGTTGAATCTCTGATTTGTCTTTTGCTGGTATTTTCTTCGAAAGGATTATGGTTGCTTGCATATCTCTGTTTATCCATGATTGTGCTTAAATATACCGGTGAGCACTTCGGACTCACCCCTCGCCTGCGGGGTTTCATCCCGTAGGTTAAGTTTGTTCGTAGTTCAGGTACGACGTTCGTCAGCTGCTGCTTTCTTCTCCACCTGACTCCGGATCCATATCTCCGCTGCATGTGCATATAAGTCTTCCGCTGCTGCATTATATATGTTGCTGCTTTTCTATATTGCCATGTTGCTGTACCATATGCTTTCTGCTGCTGCTGTTGAGCTAGAGTGTGATGCTTGAATAATGGTTCCCGTGTACAAGTGACAGTTGTAATATTTGGTTTGATGTTGTATTGTATTTGTAAGTTGTACTATCTGCTCTATCTTTTTCCATTTGGAATTGGTACCAAATAGGGGGTTGGGGATGAGAAAAAAGTCACTATTGGCGCGAAGATCCGGGTTGGTGGGGAGGGGGATGGGGGGAATTATTGACTCATGAGGATGGGAACGAGGAAAATTTTCAACCTGAGTGAAACGCCCCGACCCGTATTTACCGTACACAGTAAACACGTGCCGGAACTGTAACAACCCAACCCAACAAAGCCCAGCATACAGTGTATACAACAGATATCCAGGCTCAACAGCCCATAATAAAAACAACAAAAATAACTCAACACGGCCCAATGGCCCAATAATAGTAAAACAATGCATTGCGGAAGACTTAACAACTCACAAAACACTATACGCTGACACTGATGCAAACTATGGATCCAAGCCCTATCCAAGGGATAACGCCGCAGCCTGTCTGGAATGCACCAATCCTGTAACACAAATAACTCAACCTACGGGATGAAAGACCGCAGGTGAGGGGTGAGTCCGAAGTGCTCACCGACGAAGGAAAGACAATCAATATGCACACTATAAATACTCAATGTCCAAAACAGTAATAACAGCCAAATATATACCAATACAAAAGACCCGACCCAAAATCGGTCCAAGACCAAAAAGACTCAAATAAAAATCCATTTTCCAATTTTATCTTTTTCGGGCCCCGTCACGGATAAGCTAGGGGTCAGACCTGGTTATCAACACATTCCGGGTGCCAGGCCAAATCCAGAGAACCCAGGGATCGACATCCTAAAAATACGAACCCAGGGATGGACATCCCAAAAATAATCACGGGATAGACATCCCAAGCATAGACATGCTTATCACAAGAACCCAGGTCAAGGCCACCACGAAACAGTCTTAAACCATCGAGTCGTACCACTACCTATCACGTGACAATTATATTACCGTCATTAAAACCAAATCACAGGGATCGATATCCCTATCCAAAATACCGGGATAGACATCCCTATCCAAAATCAAGGATCGACATCCTTATCTCAATTTATTATTAATTCCATTATACTTATGGTCAAAGACACAAAAAGAAATATCCAAAACCCGACGCACGGGGATAAACATCCCAAAAACCAAATCAACATACTGGGATAACATCCCTACCACAATCACAACAAATGTGACAAACAACAGTGCAACAATCATCAAACAATATACTACAGGCACATATTGAAGGAATTCCATCCTCACCTTGGCCGATTACTCAACTCCGGAAACAATGACCGGTCCGACGCCGGCTCCTCGGGAAACTGCCCGATATCCAAACCTATACAACAAAACAATATACACTCACATAAATGCACATAATCGGTATGCTATGATGCCCAAACTGCGAAATATCCCATCCCGGTTCATATTCTTTATTTTCAGCCTTTACCGAAAATATATCGTATGCATATAAGGTTACAAAAATATATTTCCAAAACTATTAAATCAAAATATTTTCATTAAATAATATATTTTTTCCAAAATAATAAATACCATAATTTTTCCAGAAAAATAATAACCTATTTATAATTTCCAGAAAATATATATAGTATTTATCTTTTTCTATATATAATAATATTTTCAACAAAAAATATAATTACCTTTAATTTTCAAAGTACATATATATATAAATTCCTCAACCATAATTTTCCAAAGAAAATAATACATATATTAAATTTCCAGAAATTAATTTCATGATATTTATATTTTTTTCCAATTAGTAATAGTTTTCCAAAACATAACTTAATTATTTGTCAAAGTATATATATTTATATTCTCCACAACACCAGAATTAAATTGACCATTCTCAAAGTAAATATACAATTTTTTTCCAAAATATATACCAGATTAATTAATAAATACATATATATATATATATTTATTATTTTTATTTTTTTAACTGGACTGGGCCATGAACAGTAAGCCCATGCCCAGCCCAGAACAACCCAACAGTGAGGCCCAACTGTCCAGGCCCGCGAGGCAGCCCGTCAGCAGGGTCCAACCCGTTGTGAGTCGGGTACTCACCTGGCGGAAACGGATCGTGGTGCCGGGTAGGAGGCCGGCGGCACGGCGAGCGGCAGGGATGGGCGAGGAGGAGCGCGACAGGAAGACCAGCGGCAACTACGCGGCGCGGTTGCTGGGTTGGCGACGCGGCGATGGTGGCTCGTGCGACGCGAGCGAAGAGAAGGCGGATCCGCGGGTCGGCCGTCGGGTAAACGCCTCTAGCGGGTGCGTCCGGCGGTGGGAAGCGACGGGGAAGGCGGCATCGAGGTCGCGTCGGTCGGGCGTGTACAACGACGGGAGGAGGGTGACGATGAACAGTGCCATTTTCTTTTTTTTTTTTCTTTTCCTTCTTTTTTCTATTTCTTTCTTTTTCCTTTCTATTTTTCTTTCAATTTCTTCTTCCTTCCTTTTTTTTTTCTCTGTTTTTAAATATATTTCTTTCTTCTTTTTTTTTCCTCTTTTGTTTCTACCGGTTTTCTCTCTTTTTTTTTTCTCTTTCTTTTCTTTTTTTTTCCTTTCTTTTTTTTTCTCTTTTTTCTTTCTTTTCTTTTTCTCTCTTTTCTTTTCTTTCTTTTTTTTTCCTCTCATCTTCCTCTTCCTCTCCTGCTTCCATTCTTCTTTTATAAACGTAAAAATAGTGTGAAGCGCCCCGACCCGTATTTACCGTAAAACAGTAAACACGTGCCGAAACTATTCATAATGATAGAACAGACAGTACAACGTGCAAATATTTTACAATAGCAACTATCAATACAACTGTCACCCACACTCGGGGACCATTATTCAATCCAAACACAGCGCTCTCAGCAGCAGCAGACAGTATCAGTAATATACATATCACAGGAAACCAGCAGTACAACAATATATATCACACAGCAGCGGAAATGTAGTACAGCATCATAAGCAATAGAATAGCAGCGGAAGACTTATGCACATGCAACGGTGGTATGGATCCGGAGTCAGGTGGAGAAGATCCGGATCCGGATCCATACCACCGCTGCATGTGCATAAGTCTTCCGCTGCTATTCTATTGCTTATGATGCTGTACTACATTTCCGCTACTGTGTGATATATATTGTTGTACTGCTGGTTTCCTGTGATATGTATATTACTGATACTGTCTGCTGCTGCTGAGAGCACTATGTTTGGATTGAATAATGGTCCCCGAGTGTGGGTGACAGTTGTATTGATAGTTGCTATTGTAAAATATTTGCACGTTGTACTGTCTGTTCTATCATTATGAATAGTTTCGGCACGTGTTTACTGTTTTACGGTAAATACGGGTCGGGGCGCTTCAGTTTGGTAGCGGAGCGGGCAGTAGGTCCTTGGGTGTTGCTGTGATTGTTTGTGCATAGTCTGTCATGACTTAGTATAATATGCATACACATACATTCTCATATAAGGTACGAATGGATCCGGTTGGAGAGAATCAGCATGCTGGAGGTCACCTAGACGTCGATGTCATAGCAGGTACTTTTACAGTCTTTGGTAGTACTGCATATACTTTGATTGATCCTGGTGCTACGCATTCTTTTGTCGCGCAAAGTTTTGCAACACAACGTAACTGAACGGAAGAAAAATTAACTTGTCCGATGAGGGTTAGGTTACCCGCGGGTATAGTGCTCAGGTTAACTCATGTGTGCTGAGACGTTTCTCTTTCGTACGATAGTGAGGTCTTCCTTGCACGATTGGTTGTGATGAACATGGGAGGTTTCGATATTATTCTAGGGATGGATTGGTTGTCCAAGTACAGTGCTATGGTGAATTGTCGAACCAAGGAAGTGTTGTTGACTTCCGAAGGTGGACATAAGATTTTGCTGACAGGTATTGGGAGAGCTGCTACCACATGTAGTATCTCTGCTAATCAGGATGTTGGGATACAGCCATTGGGTCCAGATGCTTTGTTGACCCATGCCAAGGGTGAAGAAGTTCAGACTCCGGTTTTGGGAGACATCATGGTTGTGAGGGAGTTTCCAGATGTGTTTTCGGAGGATTTGCCAGGATTGCCACCTGACAGAGAAGTGGAGTACACCATCGATTTGATGCCAGGAGTGACACCTATCTCGATGGCACCATATCGGATGGCACCAACAGAACTCCATGAGTTGAAGAAATAGTTGGATGAGCTGTTAGAGAAAGGTTTCATCAGACCTAGTACTTCACCTTGGGGATCACCAGCCCTCTTTGTGAAAAAGAAGGATGGCAGTCTGCGAATGTGTGTGGATTACCGTCAGTTGAACAAAGTGACGGTGAAGAACAAGTATCCGCTTCCCAGGATTGATGATCTTTTTGATCAGTTACAGGGAGCTACTATATTTTCTAAGATTGATCTTCGATCTGGTTACCATCAGGTCAAGATTGCAGAGAAGGACATACCGAAGACAGCTTTCTGCACTCGGTATGGTCACTTTGAGTTCACAGTGGTTCCTTTTGGCTTGACCAATGCACCAGCAATTTTCATGTGCTTGATGCACTTGGTCCTGAACGAGTTCTTGGATAAGTTTGTGATGGTCTTCATCGATGACATCTTGATCTACTCCAAGAACAGGGAAGAACACAAAGAGCACCTGAGGGTAGTGCTTCAGAGGTTGCGAGAGAAGGAGTTGTATGCTAAGTTTAGCAAGTGCGAGTTCTGGCTTGAAGAAGTTGCATTCCTTGGACATGTTGTATCCGAGGATGGAATTAAGGTTGATCCTGCTAAAGTAAAAGCCGTTCTGGAGTGGGAGCCGCCCAAGACGGTACCAGAAGTCAGGAGTTTTCTTGGCCTTGCAGGATATTACCGAAGATTCATCGAGGGTTTCTCTTTGATAGCTAGTCCCATGACCAAGCTGTTAAAGAAAGACCAAGTCTTTGTATGGAGTGATGCCTGCCAGAAGAGTTTTGATGAACTGAAGAAGAAGCTGACAACAGCACCAGTCTTGACAGTGCCTAAGCCAGGAGTGGAGTACGTGCTGTTCTGCGATGCTTCAGGTCTTGGTTTGGGAGCTGTTCTGATGCAAGAAAGCTGAGTGATAGCCTATGCTTCGAGACAGTTAAGGCCACACGAGAAGAATTATCCAACACATGACTTGGAAATGGCCGCAGTGATCCTTGCTTTGAAGATCTGGCGACATTATCTGTTTGGAGAGAGATGCCGGATTTTCACGGATCATAAGAGTCTCAAGTACATCATGACTCAGAAAGAGCTTAACCTGCGACAAAGATGTTGGGTTGAGTTGCTGAATGATTATGATTGTACTATTGAGTATCACCCTGGAAAAGCTAATGTTGTAGCAGATGCTTTGAGCCGGAGACAACCAGAAGATGCTTCCACGACTTACTCGATGTCCTCACTCATCGAGTTAAGGAAGATGGGTGTTGATTTGTCAGTTGATGAGACAGGAGCATTGTTGACACATATTGAAGTCAAGTCTAACCTGAGAGGCTGGATTGTGGAGTTACAAGATGGAGATCCCGACCTGATCAAGCTGAAGGAAGCAGTCCGTAGTGGAAAGGAAGATAAGTTCCACATAGCGGAGGATAGTGCATTGATGTTGGGAAAGTGCCTATGTGTACCCAGTGTTGGTGACCTACGCAGTCAGATTCTAGAAGAAGGACATATGACACCATACGCTATGCACCCTGGAAGTACCAAGATGTACCAGAATTTGAGGAGTCATTTCTGGTGGCCACGTATGAAGAAGGATGTAGCCGAGTATGTGGCTAAGTGTATCACTTGCCAACAAGTGAAAGCTGAACATCAGGCTCCAGCAGGGAAAATGAGATCTTTGTCAGTGCCAGAGTGGAAGTGGGAGATGATTACCATGGATTTTGTGGTTGGATTACCGTTGACCCGGAGACAGCATGATGCCATCTGGGTTATCGTTGATCGGCTTACAAAATCAGCCCATTTTCTTCCCATTCGACAGACAGACACTCTGGATAAGTTGGCGAAACAGTATGTTGCGGAGAGTGTGAGGCTACATGGGATTCCTAAGTCCATAGTCTCAGACAGAGACCCGAGATTCACATCGCGGTTCTGGAAGAGTCTGCAAACAGCTTTGGGAACGAAGCTGAGTTTTAGTACTGCATTCCATCCTCAGACCGATGGATAGTCGGAGAGGACTATTCAGACACTGGAAGAAATGCTAAGGGCTTGTGCTCTTAACTTCAGTGGGAGTTGGGATCAGTATTTGCCTTTAGCGGAGTTTGCCTATAACAACAGTTATCACTCCAGTATTGGCATGCCTCCGTTTGAAGCTCTCTACGGAAGGAAATGCCGAAGTCCAGTATGTTGGGATGAAGAAGGTCTTCGTTTGATCGTTGGTCCAGATTTGGTTAAGCAGACTGTTGACAAGATTCAGACAGTTAAGCAGAGTATGAGGGCAGCACAGGACCGACAGAAGAGCTATGCCGATAAGCATCTTCGAGAGATGGAGTACCAAGTGGGAGAACGAGTTTTCCTCCGAGTTGCACCATGGAAGGGTGTAATCAGATTCGGGAAAAGAGGGAAGCTAAGTCCCAGGTACATTGGACCGTATGAGATTGTGGAAAGGATTGGACCCCTGGCATACAGATTATCTTTGCCAGAGGAGTTGTCACGGATTCATGATGTGTTCCATGTCTCCATGCTGAGGAGGTACAGATCAGATCCGAGCCATATGGTTACCACAGTAGATGTTGAGGTCGCAGAGGATCTGACATATACAGAAATGCCGGAGCAGATCCTTGCCCGGGAAGACAGACAGCTGAGGAGCAGAGTCATTCCAATGGTAAAGGTTAAGTGGAGCAAGCACTCTGCGAATGAGTCCACGTGGGAAGTTGAAGAGCATATGCGTTCTCAGTATCCGCACTTGTTCACAACTTCGGAGTGAATTTCGGGGACGAAATTCTTTTAAGGTGGGTAGGCTGTAACAGCCCAGGTAAAAATTTCATTTTTACCGGGACTGTTTAAGTTAATGTACAGTAATTTACCATTGATTTTTAATCTTGGATAATTAAATTATGGTAAATTGAGTATTGGATTCCGAAATCGAGCATGGCCCCACGTTCGGGAATTTTCTGCGGATTTTACAGACCAAGTTGGGATTTTTCCGGGTCCGGGAATCTTCGGAAAAAGCTGGGTTTATTCTCGAATTATCGGACCAGAAATAAGATAAGTGGGTATACCGGATATTTTCTGGTCCAAGTGGGCCACACTTCACATGCAGCATAGTAACTGCATAATTGAAGTTCAATTATTCAGCCGCCAATTCCTATTCAGCCTGTGAACTATCTATTATACATGTGAAATACCAGTGATTTGCTTCCTATAAACTATTATTCTTCTGCCTTCCACACGCCATCATCATTTCCCTTCCATCTCCTGCAACCCAGTTTTCTTTCCCTCCTTCCTGCAAATTCACAAACCAGTAAAACAAAAGGAAAAAAAAAAAGAAAAAAAAAGAAACACAACAACAAACAAGGCACGTCACCGTTTTAAGCAACCCATCACCCATCTCTTTTTTTTTTTCCTTCATTTTCTTCTTCTCCACCGTGAACCACCCCACCGGCCACCACCTGCAACCGCCGCCGCCCGAGCCAACACCACCCAGACCAACTCTTCTTCTCCCATCTCCCTCCTTCCCGGCTTCTCTCCCTCTTCGCCGCTGTCGTCGAGTTGCTGTTGCCGAGGAGCCGTCGCCGAGCCTGCAGATCCGACGCCGAGGAGCTCGCGTCCTTTCCCTCGTCGTGACGACGCCGCCGCCAACCTCCCTGCTCACGCCGTCGTCGCCTCACCAAGCAGCCGTCTCGCCGTGCCGCCACGACCCGTCAGCAAGCCGCCATCTGCAAGGTGAGCTGCAGCCCGCATGTGAGGATCCGACCTGGTTGCGTGGGACTTGACCCGTTTAGTGGTCGGGTCGTGACTGGGTCTGAGCCTTTGGGCCGCGCGGGTCCTGGGCCGGATGTGGCTTGGGCCTGCTATGGTCTGGGCTTGGACCTGGGCCTGATCTTGGGTTTGGGCTGAATTTGGGCATGGGTTGTATAGTAAAGCCCAGCCCGATTTAATTTTAAAAAAAAAAGAATAAAAAGAGAGAATTAAATCTGGAAAATGGGATTAAATAGAAGAAAAAATAATTGTGAAATTAATTGGGGAAACATAAATTTTGGGAAGTATGTGGTTTATGGAAAATAGTTCTGGGAACTTATATATGGATAATAAATTGTAGAAATAGTATTTTGGAAAGTACATACCTAGGAAATAATTTTGGAAAGGGTATTATCAAGGTAGTAAAATACCGGTATAGTACCCGGGTATAGGAATAAGTATAGAAGGGTATTTTTGACACTTGAAATAAATGGTGAATGATGATAATAATGGAGAAATAATCCGGGAGAGTAACCGAGCCGAGTTTATATTTAATTTACGGTATACAGTATTAGCATAACATTTGCATACCATCTTATATGTGCATATTATTGAATGATATAGGAGTTGATAACGAACAATTTGCTGAGGAACCGGACTTGGAACTTGCTGGACAATTCCATAATTGATATCGGCTAAGGTGAGGATGGATAACCCTTGTTATGTTGCCTGTAATACTTTGTGTGCTTTGTTGTTCGATTGAACTGCTGAATAGTTGATTGTTGGTTGAATATCTGCTGTGGATATTATTGTTGCTTTTGGACTGTGTTATTGATTCTGTGGATATTATGCTGAGATTGATGTTGAACTATTGACTGTGGAAATTGTGAAAAAGAAATTGGAATTGAAACTGGAAATGATTTGAGATGTTGGTATAATTGTCATGTGGAAGTAGTGGTACGACCCGATGGTTTGAAATTAATTTTGGGATGCTATGGTCGGTTACTTAGTTTGATTGGCCCGTCATGCCTGTGGTTAGGGTATACCAAATACCCAGTGGCTCGGATATGCCGAATATACGCAGTGGCTCGGATATGCCGAATATCCGCAGTGGCTCAGATATGCCGAATATCTGGTTGGCATGACGTCGCCTGAGGTTGGGGTATACCAAATACCCAGTGGCTCGGATATGCCGAATATCCGCGGTGGCTCGGATATGCCGAATATTCGGTTGTTCTGATATGTGGATTGGTTCTTGACCTAGCATCCGGAATTAATTAATAACCAGGTACGACCCTAGCTTGTCCAGTGACGGGGGCCCGGAAGATAAAATTGGTAATAATAATTAAGCATTCTTTTGGCCTTGGCTCAGTTGTTGAGATATGTTGTTGCTTGTCTGTGATTGCTTTTAAGTATTACGGTTGCTTGCATATCACTGTTTATCCTTGGTCGGTGAGCACTTCGGACTCACCCCTCGCCTGCGGGGTTTCATCCCGTAGGGTAAGTTGTTTCCGTAGTTCAGGTACGACGTTCGATGGCTGCTGCTTTCTTCTCCACCTGACTCCGGATCCATACCACCGTTGCATGTGCATAAGTCTTCCGCTGCTATTCTATTGCTTATGATGCTGTACTACATTTCCGCTGCTGTGTGATATATATTGTTGTACTGCTGGTTTCCTGTGATATGTATATTACTGATACTGTCTGCTGCTGCTGAGAGCACTGTGTTTGGATTGAATAATGGTCCCCGAGTGTGGGTGACAGTTGTATTGATAGTTGCTATTGTAAAATATTTGCACGTTGTACTGTCTGTTCTATCATTATGAATAGTTTCGGCACGTGTTTACTGTTTTACGGTAAATACGGGTCGGGGCGCTTCATACTGTGCAAACACTGTGCATCATGTGAATTAACAATAATGCAGCTTGTCTGCATTACAGAGCGAGTCCGGTCCGGACCAGAAAATAACTGATACCCCCTTAGTTATTTTCCGGTGTGATTTTTCCGAAAATTTCGGGACCCGAAAAATACCAACTTAGGCCCGAAACATCCCCAGCGCGGGAAAACTCTCGGTTTCAAAAAAAAACGACGCTCGATTTACCTTGAATTAATTACCCAAGATTAATTCAACAGTAAATCACGGTAAAAAGACTTTCACAGTCTGGTAAAAATCAAATATTTTACCCGGGCTGTTACACTGAGTCTAATTTTGAAACGAGAATGGATAACCAATAAAAATAACAATTTCATCCTTCGATTTGACAGTAGTTGCGTATTTAAATTTTGTTTTTTTTTCTCGTTTGAGCTAATATAAAATAAAAAAGACAAAAGTGTATTTGCTAAATTTTAATTTTTAGTTGTATTTTGAAATTTTTGTTTGATACTTAAATATGCAACATTACTCTAATATATATTTAGAGAACTTGAAAAAGAATTTAACTTTCAATTAAAAAATATAAATATTTAAAATAAATAATTTGAGTGCAGGGATCAAATTCTCCCTTTGCATTCCTATTTTTCACTTCGGCCATTTAATTACTTGTTCAAAATAAATTAGAAATTAAATTTCTAAAAAGTATCACAATGGCCACTCCATCGTCATACCATTATTGTAGTAGTGTATGGAATGACAAAACCACGTAGTTAACTTTGACACTAGCTAGTAGCGAAATTACGTCGTTTTGTCAAATTGGTCATCTTGTCGTAACATCATTATGTACAAACCTAAAAAAGAGTTGTTTTGCTATAGTTTTGTTTTTTTTTCTTTTTTTAGTTCAATTCTCTTTTCTTTCTTTTTTTTTTAAATTTCACAAAAATGGAATGGTTAATTGTTATCAATTTCATTCCCGTGACAAATCATTAAAAGAAGAAAAAGAATTAAACAAAAAAAGGGAAGAAAGCATTGCAGCAAAACAACATCGTTCTGACTTCGTACGAAAAGGCATTAAAACGGGATGACCAATTTCTAAATATGAATAGAATCCACTATACACTATATAAGAATAAAGAATATATATCTATTATATACAGAGCTTTTGACACTTTTAATCAAAAAAAAAAAATTGTAGACTAAAATCAGCCTTTCTTTGACTGGAATACCATCTTCTAAAAATTTGACGCTTTTAATCAATTAAATTACCGAAATGGTTTTAGGCTAAAGTGTGTAGATTGAAATTAGCCTTTCTATGACCGGAATACCATCCTCTATTAATGTTAAGTATACCTAACTTTGGATAAAATTCCACATAAATCAAGACTCATGCTATTATAAAATGTACTTCCATAAAAAAAGGAATATACTCTTTTCACATGAAAAGCAGTCTTCATTTATTAAAACCTAAAAAGTTTCAATTTTTTTTTCCTACATGGGAGCAAAGAGTACTCTTCAGTAAAATAATCCTATTAAAAAATATTAATAAGAGCTGCAAAGCGAATACACGAGCTTGGGAGACCCAGGGTGACTATACCTCTGGGACACTTTGATGCTTAAGTCGATGCATACAGAGGATTAACTTAAGGGAGACTTTGATGCTTAAGTCGATGCATACAGAGGATTAACTTAAGGGAGAATATGTGTCGCTTAAATGACTTACCTTGGACTCGAGGAGTCGCATCTCTTATATAGCTGTTGTGAGGCAGTTAATACGATTTTGGCGGAATGTGGAATGTCGCTTGATCATGAACATCGTGGACTGAGTCGTGATCTAGTTTTTGTGGGTTGTTCCAGGTTTCCCAGGATCTAGGCCCAAACTGTGTGATCGTGGCCCAAATCGGTCATAACAAATTTGACTTCATCACTAGCCTCCAAATAGGGCGGGAAGGTTCTGACTTTCCTGGTCCAGTTCCAAAACCTTAACGTGTTGCTTCGTCCGTGGTGCTTTAAGTAAGAGTTGGTGGATTCGGCCCAATGAGTCTTGGTCTAGTCCAACACTTTACATAACTTGCATCAACATCTTCATCGGATGGAATAATCCCTAAAAGACATTTAGCACTTCCACCTCTAATACAACTTGAAGATCTAAGTCTGAAGGAATCCCATCAAGAAGCTTTCCGTCAAAACTAGCAACAACTTCCTCCAATTGATGCATCACCAATTTTTTCAAGAGACTACCAACAAAAGTAAGGCAATCTTTCCTCCCTTATTGAAACTGAAGAGAACTATAGTACTTAGAAATGGCAACATGCTCAATTTCGGGGATGGAAGGAGAATTTTTTTTTAAATTAACAACAACCAACTCCTCTGCATAAGTAGTCGAAAGAATTTCCTCCTGTTTAGCATGGATATTTAATAAGAAAAATTGGTGTTCTCAGCGCAAAGGTGGGAAATATCAGCCCAAGCATCATTTCATTGTTGGTTAAGTAAAGCAACCTTATCCTCTACATCTATTTATCAACTTCCCAAGAAGATGCGGCCAAAAATTGAGACTCAAAGTTAGCACATCGCTTCCTTAGCTTGGCCTCAGAAAACTGTGATTCTCATTCTTTAAGACAGAGTCACGCTCTGAAGCTAGTGTCAATTTCCTCTCTAAACAAGATACCAAAATTCTAACGCCCTCTCGAAGAGAAGCATTAGCCTGAACAACAACCAAAGCCTAAGAAAAACACCCACCAAGAACAAATGAAGCAGACACAATGAAAAAAAAAATAAAAGGGAGGAGACTTACTTGTGTAATAAAGTACAACATCTTCGGTACGAGCAAGATCCATTGCATCCACATGAGAGTAATCCAACCTAAGACTCTGTGAATACTCAACCCAAAATCACTTGGGCCTATTCACCATTTCCTTCACCTTTTTCCTCGGGTCAATCCCATAACATTGCAGTTGCCACCCAAATTTTATTTAAGGGCAAAATTTGGGAAAAACCTTCATGAGACTCCTTTAGGCTACATGGTCATGGCGAACCAAAAATATGGGATCAAGGATTCGTCACAGAGCTAAAATTAACCTGGAAGAAATGTGTTAATGGGCTGATTAAACTCTGGAGAATTCATTAACTCGGGCCCTTAAACCCATCCTCAACCTAAAGACAAATCATCTCATTAAAATTGGATTAAAGATAGATAAAAGGCCCAAGTAACGAAATAAACACATTTCAGTATAAATAAACCTTATTATATATTTTATCCTAAGATTAAATCATCTCATTAATCCTAGCATTCCAATATACAAAGGCTCAAATTCCCAAAATATATTATTTCCACTAAAATAAATTCTTGACGTGCCTTACTCCTAGGACCAAATCATCTCATTAATCCTAAGTTCCAGCATGTTTGAAATCCAATTTTAGTAGAAAATACATGGGTCAAATTTGGGTGTTTACAGATGCCCCTCGTTGATGAGTCCTTAGATACTAAGGACGAAACAAACGTAAGAAAGGAACAACCAAATTTGAATGATAGATGCAAGTGGTGTGTGCCATAAATTTTGAGCAGCTATGCTCTTTGTTTGGAAATCCGGGGCAGTTACGCCCCCAAGCATAATCCAAATCAATCAGAATGATGAGGCAACTATGCCTCTAATGCATAATCAATTGAGGAAAAAAATCGGGCAACTATTCCCCTTATGTGCATCGAGTCAAAACATATGGGCAGCTATGCCCTTGAAGTGACCAATTCCAAAAACTTGGGTAGCTATGCCCCTAATTTGAAACCAACCTTAAAAATTTGGGTAGCTATACTCTTGGTTTGAAATCATCTTTGGAAAATCCGGGCAGCTATGCCCATGATGCAATCAATTTAAAAGTTCAAGCAGCTATGCCCTTCATGTGATCAAAGTAAAAAGTGCGGGCTGCTATGCCCTTTATGAAATCAAACTCAAAAGCTCAAGCAGCTATGCCCTTAAGGCAACCAAGTTAAGAGCTCGGGCAGCTATGCCCTTCGGTTAAAGTTAAAAAAATCGGGCAGCTATACCTTTCAAATTCAAAAATTTGGATAGCTATGCCCTTCACGCGATCAAAGTGAAAGCTCAGGTAGCTATGCCTCTCATGCAATCAAATTTGAAGATTTTTGGGCAGCTATGCCCTCTTGAAATTAACTTCGAAAATTCGGGCAGCTATGCCCTACATGTGTTCAAAAATTCGGACAGCTATGCCCCTCCATATAATCAAATGAAAAAACTTGGGCAGCTATGCCTCTTGTGCTTAAAAACTCGGGCAACTATGCCCTGATGTATCTAAATCAAAAGAAATCCGGGCAGCTATGCCCCTGATGTATCTAAATGAAAAGAAATCTGGGCAGCTATGCCCACCATACAATCATGAACTTGGGCAGCTATGCCCTTGATTTAAAATCGACTCGAAAGATTTGGGCAACTATGCCCCTGATAAACTTAAATAAAAAACCGGGCAGCTATGCTCATGGCGTAATCAACTTCGAAAATGCGGGCAACTATGCCGTCTCTCAACATCAAAAAATTAGGGCAGCTATGCCCCTCATGTTCAAAATTTCAGGCAGCTATGCCTTTTGTTCAACTTTCAAAAATTAGGGCATCTATGCCCCTTATTCAAGTTCAAAAAACTAGGGCAGTTATGCCCTTTACGCATTCATTCTAAGAAACATGGGCAGCTACGCCCTTTCTCAACATCAGAAATTTAGGGCAGCTATGCCCCTCATGTTCAAAAATCCAGGCAGCTATGCCCTTTGTTCATCTTTAAAAAATTAGGGTATCTATACCCCTTATTGAAGTTCGAGAAGTTAGGGCAACTATGCCCTTTGTGCATTCATTCCAAGGAACTTGGGCAGCTATGCCCTTAGGATCAGACATCAATTCTAAAGGGGTAGCATGCCCGGAAAATCAACATAATTCACTTCATAGGGTAGCATGCCCCTAGCATAATTTCACAAAAAAAGTTAGGCTTTACAACTTGTTTTATTGAGAATGCCCAAATTCATCATCAAAAGTTGGGGCTTACATCTCCTTGAATGCCCAAGACAACACACATCAATTTTATAAAAAACTGGGCCTTACATCTTCTCAAGAATGCCCCTAACAACAACATATCAATTTTGGGCTTGGTAGGGCCTTCATACAAAATATCATAAATCCAAGCAATGTATATGTGAGTGCCTCTTGGTTTTCAAGGAAGGGTTTTGCTCTCTCTCTCTCTCTCTCTCTTTTCTCTCCCTCTTTTCTTTTCTTTTTCGAGATTGGATTTGGGTATCTCTTTCCTTTCTTCAGGCTTTACCGAGTCTAAGACTCCATAAGACAAACCTTGGGGTACCTAGGGACTTTCTTCGAAACTCGTTCGAATAATTCTAAGGCAAAGGTGAGTGAGGATTCTCGTAAGAGAGTACACCAGCCAAGGAAAGGCATCCTCCAAATGTGCAAACATGATTTCGAGCCACGAGGGTAGATGATGTCGTTCTACTTGTGCCTTGTAGAGGTGGATGAAACCACAGTTCATGCTGCTACTAAGCCCTCATATAATGATCACCATGTGCTTTGTCCTCGTTCACTCTTCTGTCTTTTACACTTTTCTAATGTACCGGGCCCCCTCTCTATGCATGTCAAGAAGTAGTCAATGATTTCATTCATACTAAGGTGACTGCAAACATTTTGTAACAGATTAATTCTTGGTTAAACGGATGGACCATTGGTAGAACGGGTGTCAAAGTTTGGTTTACCAAGGAAGTTCGACTTGGAGTGGGAGGGGATTTTTATTTTGACCTCACCTTTATTTTAGGTTGCCTACGTATTCCTAAACATTGCACTCTCTTTGTCTTGTTTCTTTCTTTCTTCTTTTTTTTTTCTTCTTTTTTTCTTCTTTTTTTTTTCTCTTTTTTTTAGGAAACATCTTCGCTATCGTGTAGACATTTTTTTTCTAAAAATGGATTGGTGATCTATAGGGTGTTCCCTTTTTTCTCATTTTTTTTCCCTTTTTTGTGCCATGTTTAAGAAATCAGGTCCTCGTAGTTCGGGTGAAGAAGGGCCAAATGTCTTACCTTTCACAAATTTTCCCCATTGATCAAAATCAGACTATTTTAAGAAAGCTTCTTCCCCAAGTCTTTAGTAAAGGTTGTGTTTGAAGGTTGGTGTCTAGTTTAGGGTTTTTAGGTGTGGCTGCTCCACATTAGCCTAGGGTTTGTGCTTCAAGCACTACTTTATTTCTAAAACATGAGGCTTTTTTCTTATGGCCACGGCCAGGATCATAGAATCTAGTGTGGAGCCACGTTGATAAGCTGGGTTTCAATGGCTTAACTTTGAATTGATCCGTTTAGAAGTTCGGCAAGCCAAACTTGAAATGTTTGCAAAATCCGTTCACCTTAGCACAAACTATGTCACTTTCTAAATCAGGAAATGCAATCATCGAGAAAGGAAAGAAAAGGCATATTTTATTGATTAAGTGAACAAGCGACACAAAAGCAAAGTCATAAAAACGATGAACAAAACTCGCACTTCTCTCCAGCATAGCAAACACTATTGCTTATCAGCCCTCTCATATCTCTACATCTTTTGGGGGTAAGACTATCTTATTTTGTTCCACCAGATCCTGGATCTCGTGACGGAGTCTAAAACAATCATCCGTGGTATGCCCGACTGCTTGGTGGAATTCACAAAACTTATTCCGGTCTCCCTAATCAGAAACCCAGGTTTCGGCTCTAAAGGCTGCAACAGGTTTACCTCCATGCATTTCTTGAACATCTTTCCTAAAGACATAGGAAGAGGGGTGAATTCCCTAAATCTCGACCCAACTTGCACCGGTGCCTGGGTAGTCACATGATTTACTTCAACGGGTTCCATGTGCTGAGCTGAAGTTGAGCCGAGGGATAGTAGTGTCCACTGCTACATTGATCTCGCCGGAAGCAATTGCATCCTCCAATTGTGTCCCTGCCCCAATGAGGGCTTTGAAATCAGCATAATAATTTCCAATCATGCGATCATAATACATCGGTTGAAGGTTCTTGATCACCATTTACACTTGCTCCTCTTGTGGAGGTCAGTTCACCATTAATGATGCCTTGCTACGCCACCTCGTGATAAAGGCTAAGAACGTCTCTTGGGCCTCTTGTTTGGTTGTCTTGAGATCCCTCTTGGTCACATCCACTTCGGTGTTGTAGCTATATTGGTTCAAGAACTCTTTGTAGATGTCCTCCCATTTGCTTACCTTCCTCTCATCCAAAGTCATGTACCATTTTAGGGCTGCTCCCGATAAAGTCCTTTGAACCAATTGAGCCATCAACTCGGGCCCGATCCCCATAGGTTGCAGTAACCTGACATATATCTTCAAACGAGTTGTTGGACATCCCATTCCATTGAACTTCTCAATGTCCGGCATCTTGAACTTTTCAGGAAGACGGGCTTCAGGGAACAACGATAAACATTCCAAGTTCCAATCATCCTCCTCCCTCTTCATAGCTTTCAGCAATTCCTCCACTCTTCTAAGCCTCTCCCCATCTCTTTTGGATTCCTGTGTCACCGAGTCATCATCCTGAATGACCACCACATTTTTCTCAATGCCTGGTTTCGAGACTTGTCCCCCATCACTCCTAGGGGACACCATCTTCCCTTTCTTCAAGGCCAATAGTGCATTTCTGACATTCGAATCTTTCAGCAGATCCAAGGATTCCTCAGCCACATTGGTCTTAGCAACGTTGTCCTCACTCATCTTGCCCTAGTATTTGTATCATAGATGTCAAGGTCCACGGTACCCTAGGGGCTTCTTGACTCACACATTTTTTTGTTGGTTTTCTTTTTAGGTATGTACAAATGAAAGAGGGCACTCTATTTACACTTACTTGAATTAAAAAACAATAATCACCCAAATGCACATACCACTTACTGATTCACAATGCATGAGATGCTCAGGGTATGCAGCTGGTTAGGGGCCAAAAGATTGCCGCTAGGGAATAGGTTGACCTACTCACATGTGATAATGAATATCGCGTAAGGTCCAAGGCCCATTAATCCCCATCATTGCTAAGCATCGAGAAAACAGATTCACTCAAACCACTATCGCTTAAAGAAAATGTAACGACCCGGGTAAAATTTTCGTGATTTTACTGAGTTGTTTTAACTCTTACTGTGGTAAATAAATTTTTATCACGGTTAATCGAGCATTCTACCATTCCGAGTTAATTTCGAGAGTTTTACCAGGAATAAACGATCTTCGAAACCATAAACCACCGATGTTTCCGAAGGTATTCTGTGGTTATTGAGTTCAAAAATCGATGCGACAATTACTTGGAATTCCAGAGGATTCTACACGGCTTACCGAGCCTCGGTTTTCAAAAACAGGACTTGGGCAACGCTCGGGATAACTAATCGGATTTTCCGAGCCTAAGTTGTATTTTCGGGACGGAATTTTTCAGAAAGACGGATATACCCTTGTGCTTCTAAAGGATTAAAGTCGGACTAGAGGATATTTTGGTCCATTCGCGAACCAATAATTTTACCGACACACGAACCACGCTTCTTTCTCTCTCCCGGACCAACTCTTCCTCTCTCCCTTTTCTTTTTCTTTCCTAATTTTTCTACTCTCTTTCTTTTCCCTATCTTTTCCTATCTTTTCTTTTAATTTTCTCTTTTCCCCTCTTCTTTTCTTTTTCTCTTCCTTTTTCTTTCTTTTCACTATCTTCTTCTCCTCCACTACCGGCCACCCACCCTCCATTTCTCCACCTTTCTTTTTTTTTATATTATCTCTTTTTCCCACCAACATCTTCTTTTTCTCTTTTTCTTCTTCATCTCATCGTCTCCTCCACCGATTCCTCACCATCACCATCGCCCTCTCTCTCCCCCTCCCCTACCTTCTCTCTTCCTCCTCCTCGCCCAGTTTCTCCTCCACCGCGTGCTCGCCGCCGACGCCTCTTCCTCAACTCACCATCACCTCACGCGCCGCCGCTCTTCCCCTCGCTTCTACCGCCGTCGCACCAAGTCAGACGAGCCGCTGCCTGGACGAGCCGCCCCTGCACCCTCTTCCGTCCTCCGCGCTGAAGCCGCCCTGCTCCTTCCTCTCCACTGCAAGCGCGACCGCCGCCTCCAGCTCTCCTCGCTGCCTTCCTCTGCTCGTGCACCAAAGGGCCGATCTCCTCTCTTCTCTGAGCTCGAGCCACCGCGCACAGGAGGCCGAATTCCCTGCTTTGCAGATGGTACCAACATCGCTGCCGGACTCTTCCTCTGCTCGCCGTCAAGTTTCGTGTGGGTAAGTTTTGGTGACGATCCTTGCTTTTCATGTCTATACCCGATTTCTGATCAGTTGTCTGCTTGTGGTGGGTGTTGTTGGCTTCGACGACGATGGAGGCGATGTTGTGGTTGTGAGTCGTGATCTTTTGGAAGGTGGACGCTGTTGTTTGGTGGTGTTCCGACCACCGGAAAATTGCCGTGGGGATGATGATGGTGTTAGTGTTGGGCTCGGTGGTGATTCTGCGCGGAGGTTTTGACGATTTGCTGGGTGACGAGCAGTAAACAGTGGATATTGGGTGTTTTGATTCTGCGTGAACAGTAACTTGGCCAGAATCTGGCGAGCTTCCGGCATCTCGGGAATTTTCCAGCAACTCAGAAACAGACATTTGGGAATATCAAGGCTTAATCGGATACCAGCTTCCGAGGAGTATCAGGTGAGGTTGCATATACGTCATTCCACCCGTGATAGCTGGGATGGTTGGTCTTGGAACTACATAGGTTCCATTGCATCTTATGGTTATTGTTGTTGATAACTTTGTGATATCTGCTGATATTTGTTGTGACAGTGGATTTCCTTTGATATGTGCCGCAATACCTTGTGCGCTTTGTTGTTTGATTGAACTGCTGAGATATTCACTGTTGGATATTTGTCTGCCGTGATTATTGCTGTTGTGATTGTTGCTGGACTATTGACCATGGGAAATTGATAATGGATATTGGAAATAGAAATTGGATAATTGGAAATTGTGTTGACGACTTTAATGTCACTTGGGAAGTAGTGGTCTGACTCGATGGGTAAAGACTGTTTCGTGGTGGCCTTGACCTGGGTTCCTGTGATAAGCATGTCTATGCTTGGGATGTCTATCCCGTGATTATTTTTGGGATGTCTATCCCTGGGTTCGTATTTTTGGGATGTCGATCCCTAGGCTCTCTTGGATTTGGTCTGGCACCCGAAATATGTTGATATCCAGGTCTGACCCCTATCTTGTCCAGTGACGGGGCCCGGAAGATAAAATTGGTAATTATAAAAGATATTCTTTTGGCCTTGGCTCAGTCTTGTTTGAGATGTGTTTTGCCTTGCTGGGCGGTGATGTGTTATGTCATGTTGTCTCATGATCATACCCTGGGAGATTGTCAGTACAGTCGGTTGACCGTGGTCGGCATAGGTTGCCGTTCGCGACTGTTGTTGTTGTAGTTGGTCGTGAGTAGTCTATTGTTGTTGGCATCGGTTGCCAGTTGTCTTTTGTTTATTGTCGGTTTCTTTTGATAATCGTCGGATGAGTATCACTTGTCATTTTTTTTGATCGGATAATGAGATATGTTGGTTGTCGGATTGTGGTCGACAGTTGGGCTATTGTCATTTCTAAGGGTATGTGGATACCCAGAGATTGAGATTAGTGAGAATTGTTGTTGTTGTGGTTACAAGTTGCTGTGGTGGCTGCTGTTGCTGTTGCTGTGTTGTGATTCTACCCGGGGACCGGTTTGAGATGTTGATTGGGTATGGTCCGTGCAGTTTGCCGGCTACCCGGTGAGCGAGGCTCACGTGATTTTTTTTTGAGACTGTTTTGGTACGGGATTAGATGATCGGCAAGCACAGTAACGGTATGTTACCATACGATGAGGAACCTCTGTGGAGTATAGTCAATCAGGACTAAGATGTATAGTCTGTTGAGACTGGGTCGGTTACGCAATATGTAGTTGAGTTGAGGTGTCCTGGTCGGGCACTAGTGTATGGTACAGTCAATGTTAGATGGTCAGTGCATTGCATAGTCGATGGGGTGGACATATGCATAGTCTACATTGTTCTTAATGACTGTATTTGTTCAGTGTTCTGTTCTCTACTCGTATGCCGTATTTGATGTGCTATTATTGTTATTGTTCCCGAGATCGGGTGATTGATATTATCGTTGGGCCATTGGGCCGGATTTCCTGTTGTATATGTGGTTTGCGCCACGTGTCGGCACTGTCGTTCAGTAATTATTGTTTGTTGGGTAAATTTGGGTCGAGGTGTTTCATTTTGGTAGCGGAGCGGGCGTTAGGTCTTGTTGGGCAGTCCTTGTGTGTTGTTGATCTTGTTTGCATAGTTCGCTCCATTGGTTTATTATTTTATATCATTTTAGTTAGTGCATTATGGATCCAGACGAGGGACGCCAACTGTCGCAGAACATACACATAAGAGGTAAAGGATGCCATAAATAAGCGTAAATATAAATATTATTAATATTGCTAATATTTTGGACTACAAAGAGAAATATTACATTGATATTTTATAAAAATAAAAATACATTCATCTTCTCAGCACGACGTTGACCCTGAAGCTGTTGGGGTCATTGTTGATGTTGACCGTGATCCTGTCGCTCCACGAGAACCACATGCCGCCTGCGTTGTTCTGGCCAGGAAGCTCGAACCGGTTTGCTGCAGGGAACCGAAGTGGGATGAGACCGTGATCGTCTTCAGGTTGCCATTGGGTCTTCGTAAGAAGAACCATATTTGGCTTGTATTGGTTCTTCAGGTCCCTCAGGGTACGCGAGAACTCCTGGGAATGCCTTGCGACTCCTCTGCAGTTCCACACCAGTAGTCGGGCCTTTGGCCAGGTTGGAGGTAATCGAGTCATTCTGGGCATGCTTTGGGCCGTCATCGAGAGCTGGTAGTAGGTGCCTTGCTCCGGGAATTGGCAAGTGGACTCTAGGTTGAACTCCTGAAGTCTTTTGGAGATGAAGAACATGACGGAGTTGGCCGAGCCGTAGAAGGAAGTCCTCAGGGTTCCATGGTCCTCCAGGAAGAACGTCTCTTCCATAGGAGTGACGAAGAATCTGGATGAGTAGAGTTCGTCGACGAAGACCAGACGGGGCATTCTGCCGAGCTCATTCGGTAGTTCTTCTGGACGCTCGTTGATCATGCTGTAGGCCAGCCGGTTTCTTCTGCCTAGGTTGGCACCTTCGACGAAGAAGACGGATGAGGGAGCAGGTATGTTGTCTCGACGTGTGGCGTTTGCTGAACGTTGTGGTTTTGGTTGCCTGGATGTTTCGTTTTGCTTTTAAAATACTTTTGATGATTTACACCTCACCGCTCTGTCTTTTATACTCTTATGGGGAGCGTGTTTACTGTTTTCGATTTTCAAGATTTGCTTTTTGAAATTTTGTCGTTGCTTTACTTATTGTTTTGTTACTTTATACATTTTTTGGGCTACCATGCCAGTGTTTTTCAGCCTTTTTCCACCTTACGATTTACTAACGCCGTGGCTACCTTGGCGTTTCTTTTCATGGTCTTACTATATTTTCTTGCATCTTTTATCACATGCATTCGTGACCGTTGAGGCTGGACTGATGGGACCATACCTCGAGTGGAGTGCATGTGCGACAAGCTTACACCTGTTCGGGCATCGTGGTGAGATACGAGACTTGACAGACGTTTTTGGCTCACGCGGAATTTGTGAACAAGTGGGTACGTTTCTTTCGAGGGACACAGGACGTTCCCATGATCATCGCCTTGCCAGTTAACGCTCGTCTTTTTCACGAGGGAATCCGACGTCACCGTTAGCTCCGTATGTCACGTTTCTCGGGATCGAGGAGGGTTACGATCGATCTAGAACGCCGAGCATGAAAATATGTTTTGTTTTAATTTCTTTATAGTTTGGTTTTGTTAAACGAGTTTTGTTTTGTTTTTAATTTCTTTATGTTGGCTTTACTTCCTCTTATCGGTTCTGTTTTTAACATCTTTGTGTTTGATTTTATTTTCATTCATGACGGTTTTGTTATGCTTTAAATATTTTGTTTTTCAGTTAAATATGATTTTTCATATCTTAATAAGAGAATTCGTAATATAAGAGTTTTGATTTTAAAAGAAAATTTATTTTATTTATCTCGTAACGGTTTTACAACAGGAGAAGAAGTACTCTATGGAGCTACTTGCTTCTCTAGGTCTTTTACAAGCTTTTGTACGTTCTTCATGTGAGGGAAGAGTTCCGCGCACCCCAGTTCGATCTGCAACACCGCCGAGCTGATCTTCTTCAGTGAGACGTTCAGATGCGTCAGTGTCTGCTGTGGAGTGCTGCTTTCAGCTATCGCCATGCCCTTCTTATCCTCAGCCTTCTTGTTGGCACGCTTCTTTCGTCGTTTTGGGGAGACGACCATGTGCTCTTTCAGGCCGATGATGTTTGTCTTGAACCGCTTCTTCGGGGGTTCTTCATCGGAGCTTGTCGAAAAAGCAGTGCCACCGATGTAGCTGTTGTTCTCGGAGTCTGAGGTAGTTCGAGATCGGAGTGGAGAGTCCATGGCTGAGAGTGAGTGTCTCAGTTATGAGGTTGGTATTTATAAGCAGATGAGATGTCGCTTAAGGGTATAAGCGGTATCTCGGGTTGAGTTTGGACACCTGGCAGAGTGTGCCAGAAGCTTATCGTGGTAGGACCCACGGATAAGACGGAATTTCGGGGACGAAATTCTTTTTAAGGTGGGTAGATTGTAACGACCCGGGTAAAATTTTCGTGATTTTACCGAGTTGTTTTAACTCTTACTGTGGTAAATAAATTTTTATCACGGTTAATCGAGCATTCTACCATTCCGAGTTAATTTAGAGAGTTTTACCAGGAATAAACGATCTTCGAAACCATGAACCACTGATGTTTCCAATGGTATTCTGTGGTTTTTGAGTTAAAAAATCGATGTGACAGTTACTTGGAATTCCAGAGGATTCTACACGGCTTACCGAGCCTCGGTTTTCAAAAACAGGACTTGGGCAACGCTCGGGATAACTAATCGGATTTTCCGAGCCTAAGTTGTATTTTCGGGACGGAATTTTTAAGAAAAACGGATATACCCTTGTGCTTCTAAAGGATTAAAGTCGGACTAGAGGATATTTTGGTCCATTCGCGAACCAATAATTTTACCGACACACGAACCACGCTTCTTTCTCTCTCCCGGACCAACTCTTCCTCTCTCCCGTTTCTTTTTCTTTCCTAATTTTTCTACTCTCTTTCTTTTCCCTATCTTTTCCTATCTTTTCTTTTAATTTTCTCTTTTCCCCTCTTCTTTTCTTTTTCTCTTTCTTTTTCTTTCTTTTCATTATCTTCTTCTCCTCCACTACCGGCCACCCACCCACCATTTCTCCACCTTTTTTTTTAAAAATTATCTCTTTTTCCCACCAGCATCTTCTTTTTCTCTTTTTCTTCTTCATCTCATCATCTCCTCCACCGATTCCTCACCATCACCATCTCCCTCTCTCTCTCCCTCCCCTGCCTTCTCTCTTCCTCCTCCTCGCCCAGTTTCTCCTCCACCGCGTGTTCGCCGCCGACGCCTCTTCCTCAACTCACCATCACCTCACACGCCGCCGCTCTTCCCCTCGCTTCTTCCGCCGTCGCACCAAGTCAGACGAGCCGCTGCCTGGACGAGCCGCCCCTGCACCCTCTTCCTTCCTCCGCGCTGAAGCCGCCCTTCTCCTTCCTCTCCACTGCAAGCGCGACCGCCGCCGCCAGCTCTCCTCGCTGCCTTCCTCTGCTCGTATCACTGTACACCAAAGGGCCGATCTCCTCTCTTCTCTGAGCTCGAGCAACCGCGCACAGGAGGCCGAATTCCCTGCTTTGCAGATGGTACCAACATCGCCGCCGGACTCCTCCTCTGCTCGCCGTCACGTGTCGTGTGGGTAAGTTTTGGTGGCGATCCTTGCTTTTCCTGTCTATACCTGATTTCTGATCAGTTGTCTACTTGTGGTGGGTGTTGTTGGCTTCGACGACGATGGAGGCGATGTTGTGGTTGTGAGTCGTGTTCTTTTGGAAGGTGGACGTTGTTGTTTGGTGGTGTTTCGGCCACCGAAAAATTGCCGTGGGGATGATGATGGCGTTAGTGTTGGGCTCGGTGGTGATTCTGCGCGGAGGTTTTGACGATTTGCTGGGTGACGAGCAGTAAACAATGGATATTGGATGTTTTGATTCTGCCGTGAACAGTAACTTGGACGGAATCCGGCGAGCTTCCGGCTTCTCGGGAATTTTCCAGCAACTAGGAAACCAACATTTGGGAATATGAAACGCCCCGACCCGTACTTACTGTACACAGTAAACACGTGCCGGAACTGTGACAACCCAACCCAACTCAAGCCTAGCATACAGTGTATACAATAGTAACACGGGCCCAACAGCCCAAAATAGGAAATATCATAAATAACAAAACTGGCCCAATGGCCCAATAATATTAATGAAATGCACAACGGAAGACTTAACAACTCACTAAACACTGTATGCGACATAGATGCAAACTATAGATCCGAGCCCTGTCCAAGGGATAACGCAGCAGCCTGTCTGGAATGCACCAATCCTGTACCACAAATAACTCATCCTATGGGATGAAAGCCCGCAGGTGAGGGGTGAGTCCGAAGTGCTCACCGACGAAGGAAAGACAATCAATATGAACACTAAAATTACTCAAGGTCAACCATAACAGTCAAACCAAAAGACTCAAGTAAAAATCCAATTATTTCCAATTTTATCTTCTCTAGGCCCCGTCACGGATAAGCTAGGGTCGTACTAGGTTATCAACCTGTTCCTGGTGCCAGATCAAAAAGAACCCGGGATCAACATCCCAATATCAAACTCAGGGATAAACATCCCAATCAAACCGGCATCAACATGCCCATCACAAGTAACCCAGATCATGGCACCACCAAACAGTGTCAAACCATCCGGTCGTACCTCTACTTTACCACGTGACAATTATATTATCATCATTTAAAATCAAATCACAAGGATCAACATCCCTAACCAAAATACCGGGATAGACATCCCATCCAAAAATCAAGGATCGATATCCTTATCACAATTTATTAATTATTCTATTATACTCATGGTCAAGACATGAAAATAAATATTCAAACCCAATCAAAATACTGGGATAAACATCCCGACAACAATCAAGACCATGGGATTAACATCCCGAGACAAACCACAACAAACACAATGCTCAACAATGCAATAATCCACAAAACAAAATAACCGAGTAATACAGGCACATATCGAAGGAAATCCATCCTCACCTTAGCCGATTACTCAACTCCGAAAACAATGACCGGTCCGACGCCGGCTCCTCGGGAAACTGCCCGATATCCAAACCTATACCACAAAACAATATATACACATAAATGCACATAATCGGTATACTATGATGCCAATACTACGAAATACCCCATCCCGGTTCTTATCCGTTATTATTATCTTTTACCGAAAATATTATACCGTACGTATTTCCGAATATAATTTCGGTACCATAATTTAATTAAAACTCTTTTCAAAATAATTTCATGAAATAATTATAATTTTCCAAAATAATAAGTACCATAATTTTTCTGGAAATAATAGCATATATATAATTTTTTCTAAAATATTTCCATAAAACTATTTACCATAATATAATTACCAAATATTATTATTTATAATATATATATATATATATATATATATAATAGTCATATGCTATATATATCCTTTCCCAGAAAAATTTTATTCATAAAAGCATATTCTGAAAATAGATACAAATTAATAAATAGGTACTTTAATTTTCTAAAGGCAAAATACTTTCCAAAACTATTATATATCTACATAATTATATATTTTTCAGGAATATAAATTTTATATAATATATATATTTTTCCAAAGGTAGTTATCATAATTTTCAAGAAAAATAAATAATAACATATATATAATTTTCAGAATATATATATCATGGTATAAAACATAATAATAATATTCCAACAAAATATAATTATTTTAATTTTCCAAGAATCAAAATAAATATTTTTCTCCCAAAATACCATAATTAAAACTGTCCATAATTTTTCAAAACAAATATATTTTTTTCCTCAAATTTAATACCAGTAAAAATAGTTATATATATAGGTTTTTTTTTCTTTTTTTTTTAATTAAAGCCAACCCGGATCCAACCCAGGAGGCGCGACTCGGTCGTCAAACGGGTCGAAAACCGTTGCTCACCTCGGGTTGAGCAGCAGAGACGGCGGCGGAAGGCGCGACGCAGCGCGAGGAAGGTAGGCGAGGTGCGGCGTGAGTCGGCGACTCGAGGGAGGCCGAGAGCTGGGCTCGGCGTCGGCAAAGCGCTGAGCAGGGCGGAGGAAAAGCAGATCCGCGGGTCTGCCGACGGGTCAAGGGCGCGTCGCGGCGTGTCCGGCGGCGGAACGAAGCGGAGGAGGCGGGGTTCAGTCGGAGACGGCGTGGCGAAGGGGCTGGTGGGGGCGGTGTGTCAAGATTCGTCGGGGAACGTCGTTTGGTGAACAGTGACGAGGAGAGGCCGGGGGTTGACGATGAACAGTGCACTCCTTTTTTTTTCTGAATTTTCTGTATTTTCACTTCATTTTTTTCTATTCCTTCTTTTTTTTTTCTATTTTCTTTCTTTTTCCTTTCTATTTTTCTTTCCTTTTTTTTCTTTTCAATTTTCTTCTTCTTCTTCTTTTTTTTTTTACTGTCTTCTCTTTTTTTTTTAACCGATTTTCTTTTTTTTCCTTTTTTTCTCTTTTTTTTCTTTCTTTTCTTTTTTTTCTCTCTTTTCTTTTCTTTTTTCCTCTCTTTTTCTTTTTCCTCTCCTTTTCTCTCTTTTTCTTTTTCTTCTCCTCTCCTCTCTTCCTCTCCTTCTGCTTTATTCTTCCTTTTTATAGACGTATAATACTGTGCACATGTGAATTAACAATAATGCAGACAAGCTGCATTATTGAAGCGAGTCCGGTCCGGACCAGAAAATAACTGATACCCCCTTAGTTATTCTCCGGTGTGATTTTCCGAAAAATTCCGAAACCTGAAAAATACCAACTTAGGCCCGAAAAATCCACGGAAAAATCACGAGCGCGGGAAAACTCTCGGTTTCGAAAAGCGACGCCCGATTTACCTTGAATTAATTACCCAAGAATAATTCAACAGTAAATCACGGTAAAAAAACTTTTACAGTCCCGCTAAAAATCAAAAATTTTACCCGGGCTGTTACAGTCTACCCACCTTAAAAAGAATTTCGTCCCCGAAATTCCATCTTATCCGTGGGTCCTACCACGATAAGATTCTGGCACACTCTGCCAGGTGTCCAACCTTAACATGAGATACCGCTTATACCCTTAAGCGACATCTCATCCGCTTATAAATACCAAACCTCATGACTGGCATACTCACACACAGTCATGGACTCTCCACTCCGATCTCGAACAACCTCTGACTCCGAGAACAATAGCTACATCAGCGGCACTGCTTTCCCGACAAGCTTCGATGAAGAACCTCCGAAGAAACGCTTCAAGACCAACATCATCGGCCTGAAGGAGCACATGGTCGTCTCCCCAAAACGGCGAAAGAAACGTGCCATCAAGAAAGCTGAAGATCGAAAGGGCAAGGCGATAGCTGAGGGCGGCACTCCACAGCAGATGCTGACGCAGCTGAACGTCTCGCTGAAGAAGATCAGCTCGGCGGTGTTGCAGATCGAACTGGCGTGCGCGGAACTCTTCCCTCACATGAAAACCGTCCAAAAGCTTGTAAAAGATTTAGAGAAGCAAGTAGCTCCATAGAGTACTTCTTCTCCTGTTGTAAAACCGTATGAAATAAATAAAATAAATTTTGTTTTTAAATCAAAATCTCTTATTCAATTGTGAAAACTCATGCTAACAGAAAAATAAAAACATCACAAAGCAAAACAAAAATCATCAATAAGAATATAAAATCAAATATAAATAAATTAAAAATTAAATCTCATTTAACAAAACCAAAATATAAAGAAGTTAAAACAAAAAATATTTCATGATCGGTGGCCAAATCGGTCCTAAGCAGATACGTGACATACGGAGCTAACGGTGACGATCACGAGAGCGTCCTGTGTCCCACAAAAGAGACGTACCCACTTGTTCACAATTTCCGCATGAGCCAAAAACGTCTGTCAGGTCTCGTATCTCTCCACGATGTCCGAACAGCTGTAAGCTTGTCGTGCATGCCCTCTACTCGAGGTACGGTCCCATCTGTCTAGCCTCAATGGTCACGAATGCATGTGATAAAAGATGCAAGAGAATAAAGTAAAACCATGAAAAGAAAAGACAAAGTAGCCAGAGCGAAAGAAAATCATGAGATGGAAAGAGGCTGAAAAACTCTGGTATGGGTAGCCTGAAAAACATATAAAGTAACAAAGTAATAAATGAAACAACAGCAAATTTTCAAAAGCAAATCTTGAAAATCGAAAACGGTAAACACGCTCCCCATAAGAGTATAAAAGACGGAGCGGTGAGGTGTAAATCATCAAAAGCGTTTAAAAGCAACAAAACATTCAGGCAACCAAAAACCACAAAACTCTGAAAAACCAAACACCCACACGTCCTAACACAACATGCCTGCTCCCTCATCAGTCTTCTTCGTCGAAGGTGCCAATCTAGGCAGAAGGAACCGTCTGGCCTACAGCATGGTCAACGAACGTGCTGAAGAGCTACCGAACGAGCTCGGCAGGATGCCGCGTCTAGTCTTCGTCGACGAGCTCTACTCATCGCGGTTCTTCGTCACTCCCATGGAAGAGGTGTTCTTCCTAGAGGACCGCGGCACTCTGAGGACCTCCTACTACGGATCGGCAAACTCCATCATGTTCTTCATCTCCGAGAGGCTTCAGGAGTTCAACCTGGAGTCCACTTGCCATACCCTGGAGCAAGGTACCTACTACCAACTCTCGATGACGGCCCAGAGCATGCCCAGAGTCACTCGTCTGCCGGTAACTTGGCCAAAGGCCCGACTACTGGTGTGGAACTGCAGAGGAGTCGCAAGGCGTTCCCAGGAGTTCTCGCATACCCTGAGGGACCTGAAGAACCAATACAAACCAAACATGGTTCTTCTGATGGAGACCCAGTGGCAACCTCAAGACGACCACGGTCTCATCCCACACCGGTTCCCTTAAGCTAACCGGTTCGAGCTTCCAGGCCAGAACAACGCAGGCGGCAAGTGGTTCTCGTGGAGCGACAGCATCCAAGTCAACATCAACAACGACCCAACCAGCTTCAGGGTCAACGTCGTTCCAAGGCGTTAAATGTATTTTTATCTTTAAAATATCAATGTAATATTTCTCTTTGTAATGAAATTATCAGTATTAATAATAATATTTATATTTCCGCTTATCTATGGCATCATTTACCTCTTATATGTATGTTCTGCGACAGCTGGGGTCCCTTGACTGGATCCATAATGCACTAACTAAATGATATAAAATAATAAACAAATGGAACGAACTATGCAAACAAGACAACAAACACACAAAGACTGCCTAACAAGACCTAACGCCCGCTCCGCTACCAAAATGAAACACCCCGACCCGTATTTACTGTACACAGTAAACACGTGCCGGAACTGTGACAACCCAACCCAACTCAAGCCTAGCATACAGTGTATACAATAGTAACACGGGCCCAACAGCCCGAAATAGGAAACATCATAAATAACAAAACCGGCCCAATGGCCCAATAATATCAATGAAATGCACAGCGGAAGACTTAACAACTCACTAAACACTGTATGCGACATAGATGCAAACTATAGATCCGAGCCCTGTCCAAGGGATAACGCAGCAGCCTGTCTGGAATGCACCAATCCTGTACCACAAATAACTCATCCTACGGGATGAAAGCCCGCAGGTGAGGGGTGAGTCCGAAGTGCTCACCGACGAAGGAAAGACAATCAATATGAACACTAAAATTACTCAAGGTCAACCATAACAGTCAAACCAAAAGACTCAAGTAAAAATCCAATTATTTCCAATTTTATCTTCTCTGGGCCCCGTCACGGATAAGCTAGGGTCGTACCAGGTTATCAACCTGTTCCTGGTGCCAGATCAAAAAGAACCCGGGATCAACATCCCAATATCAAACTCAGGGATAAACATCCCAATCAAACAACATGCCCATCACAAGTAACCCAGATCATGGCACCACCAAACAGTGTCAAACCATTCGGTCGTACCTCTACTTACCACGTGACAATTATATTATCATCATTTAAAATCAAATCACAGGGATCAACATCCCTAACCAAAATACCGGGATAGACATCCCATCCAAAAATCAAGGATCGACATCCTTATCACAATTTATTAATTATTCCATTATACTCATGGTCAAGACACGAAAATAAATATTCAAACCCAATCAAAATATTGGGATAAACATCCCCGACAACAATCAAGACCATGGGATTAACATCCCGAGACAAACCACAACAAACACAATACTCAACAATGCAATAATCCACAAAACAAAATAACCGAGTAATACAGGCACATATTGAAGGAAATCCATCCTCACCTTAGCCGATTACTCAACTCCGAAAACAATGACCGGTCCGACGCCGGCTCCTCGGGAAACTGCCCGATATCCAAACCTATACCACAAAACAATATATACACATAAATGCACATAATCGGTATACTATGATGCCAATACTACGAAATACCCCATCCCGGTTCTTATCCGTTATTATTATCTTTTACCGAAAATATTATACCGTACGTATTTCCGAATATAATTTCGGTACCATACTTTAATTAAAACTCTTTTCAAAATAATTTCATGAAATAATTATAATTTTCCAAAATAATAATTACCATAATTTTTCTGGAAATAATAGCATATATATAATTTTTTCCAAAATATTTCCATAAAACTATTTACCATAATATAATTACCAAATATTATTATTTATAAATATATATATATATATATATATATATATATAATAGTCATATGCTATATATATCCTTTCCCAGAAAAATTTTATTCATAAAATCATATTCTGAAAATAGATACAAATTAATAAATAGGTACTTTAATTTTCTAAAGGCAAAATACTTTCCAAAACTATTATATATCTACATAATTATATATTTTTCAGGAATATAAATTTTATATAATATATATATTTTTCCAAAGGTAGTTATCATAATTTTCAAGAAAAATAAATAATAACATATATATAATTTTCAGAATATATATATCATGGTATAAAACATAATAATAATGTTCCAACAAAATATAATTATATTAATTTTCCAAGATTCAAAATAAATATTTTTCTCCCAAAATACCATAATTAAAACTGTCCATAATTTTTCAAAACAAATATATTTTTTTTCCTCAAATTTAATACCAGTAAAAATAGTTATATATATAGGTTTTTTTTCTTTTTTTTTTTAATTAAAGCCAACCCGGATCCAACCCAGGAGGCGCGACCCGGTCGTCAAACGGGTTGAAAACCGTTGCTCACCTCGGGTTGAGCAGCAGAGACGGCGGCGGAAGGCGCGACGCAGCGCGAGGAAGGTAGGCGAGGTGCGGCGTGAGTCGGCGACTCGAGGGAGGCCGAGAGCTGGGCTCGGCGTCGGCAAAGCGCTGAGCAGGGCGGAGGAAAAGCAGATCCGCGGGTCTGCCGACGGGTCAAGGGCGCGTCGCGGCGTGTCCGGCGGCGGAACGAAGCGGAGGAGGCGGGGTTCAGTCGGCGACGGCGTGACGAAGGGGCTGGTGGGGGCGGTGTGTCGAGATTCGCCGGGGAACGCCGTTTGGTGAACAGTGACGAGGAGAGGCCGGGGGTTGACGATGAACAGTGCACTCCCTTTTTTTCTGAATTTTCTGTATTTTCACTTCTTTTTTTTCTTTTCCTTCTTTTTTTCTATTTTCTTTCTTTTTCCTTTCTATTTTTCTTTCCTTTTTTTTCTGTTTCAATTTCAATTTTCTTCTTCTTCTTTTTTTTTTACAGTCTTCTCTTTTTTTTTCAACCGATTTTCTTTTCTTTTTTTTCCTTTCTTTTTTTCTCTTTTTTTTCTTTCTTTTCTTTTTTCTCTCTCTTTTCTTTTCTTTTTTCCTCTCTTTTTCTTTTTCCTCTCCTTTTCTCTCTTTTTCTTTTTCTTCTCCTCTCCTCTCTTCCTCTCCTTCTGCTTTCTTCTTCCTTTTTATAGACGTATAATACTGTGCACATGTGAATTAACAATAATGCAGCTTGTCTGCATTATTGAAGCGAGTCCGGTCCGGACCAGAAAATAACTGATACCTCCTTAGTTATTTTCAGGTGTGATTTTCCGAAAAATTCCGAAACCCGAAAAATACCAACTTAGGCCCGAAAAATCCACGGAAAAATCACGAGCGCGGGAAAACTCTCGGTTTCGAAAAACGACGCCCGATTTACCTTGAATTAATTACCCAAGAATAATTCAACAGTAAATCACGGTAAAAAGACTTCTACAGTCCCGGTAAAAATCAAAAATTTTACCCGGGCTGTTACAGAATATCAAGTCTTAATCGGATACCAGCTTCCGAGGAGTATCAGGTGAGGTTGCATATACGTCATTCCACCCGTGATAGCCGGGATGGTTGGTCTTGGAACTACATAGGTTCCATTGCATCTTATGGTTATTGTTGTTGATAACTTTGTGATATCTGCTGATATTTGTTGTGACAGTGGATTTCCATTGATATGTGCCGCAATACCTTGTGTGCTTTGTTGTTTGATTGAACTGCTGAGATATTCACTGTTGGATATTTGTCTGCCGTGATTATTGCTGTTGTGATTGTTGCTGGACTATTGACCATGGAAAATTGATAATGGATATTGGAAATAGAAATTGGATAATTGGAAATTGTGTTGACGACTTTAATGTCACTTGGGAAGTAGTGGTCTGACTCGATGGGTAAAGACTGTTTCGTGGTGGCCTTGACCTGGGTTCTTGTGATAAGCATGTCTATGCTTGGGATGTCTATCCCGTGATTATTTTTGGGATGTCTATCCCTGGGTTCGTATTTTTGGGATGTCGATCCCTAAGCTCTCTTGGATTTGGTCTGGCACCCGAAATATGTTGATATCCAGGTCTGATCCCTATCTTGATCAGTGACGGGGCCCGGAAGATTAAATTGGTAATAATAAAAGATATTCTTTTGGCCTTGGCTCAGTCTTGTTTGAGATGTGTTTTGCCTTGCTGGGCGGTGATGTGTTATGTTCATATGCATGTTGTCTCATGATCATACCCTGGGAGGTTGTCAGTATAGTCGGTTGACCGTGGTCGGCATAGGTTGCCGTTCGCGGGTGTTGCTGTTGTCGTTGGTCGTGAGTAGTCTATTGTTGTTGGCATCGGTTGCCAGTTGTCTTTTGTTTATTGTCGGTTTCTTTTGATAATCGTCGGATGAGTATCACTTGTCATTTTTTTTGATCGGATAATGAGATATGTTGGTTGTCGGATTGTGGTCGACAGTTGGGCTATTGTCATTTCTAAGGGTATGTGGATACCCAAAGATTGAGATTAGTGAGAATTGTTGTTGTTGTGGTTACAAGTTGTTGTGGTGGCTGCTGTTGCTGTTGCTGTGTTGTGATTCTACCCGGGGACCGGTTTGAGATGTTGATTGGGTATGGTCCGTGTAGGTTGCCGACTACCCGGTGAGCGAGGCTCACGTGATTTTTTTTGAGATTGTTTTGGTACCGGATTAGATGATCGGCAAGCACAGTAACGGTATGTTACCATACGATGAGGAACCTCTGTGGAGTATAGTCAGTCAGGACTATGATGTATAGTCTGTTGAGACTGGGTCGATTACGCAATATGTAGTTGAGTTGAGGTGTCCTGGTCGGGCACTAGTGTATGGTACAGTCAATGTTAGATGGTCAGTGCATTGCATAGTCGATGGGGTGGACATATGCATAGTCCGCATTGTTCTTAATGACTGTATTTGTTCAGTGTTCTGTTCTCTACTCGTATGCCGTATTTGATGTGCTATTATTGTTATTGTTCCCGAGATCGGGTGATTGATATTATCGTTGGGCCATTGGGCCGGATTTCCTGTTGTATATGTGGTTTGTGCCACGTGTCGGCACTGTCGTTCAGTAATTACTGTTTGTTGGGTAAATTTGGGTCGAGGTGTTTCATTTTGGTAGCGGAGCGGGCGTTAGGTCTTGTTGGGCAGTCCTTGTGTGTTGTTGATCTTGTTTGCATAGTTCACTCCATTGGTTTATTATTTTATATCATTTTAGTTAGTGCATTATGGATCCAGACGAGGGAATACACATAAGAGGTAAAGGATGCCATAAATAAGCGTAAATATAAATATTATTAATATTGCTAATATTTTGGACTACAAAGAGAAATATTACATTGATATTTTATAAAAATAAAAATACATTCATCTTCTCGGCACGACGTTGACCCTGAAGCTGTTGGGGACATTGTTGATGTTGACCGTGATCCTGTCGCTCCACGAGAACCACATGCGGCCTGCGTTGTTCTGGCCAGGAAGCTCGAACCGGTTTGCTGCAGGGAACCGAAGTGGGATGAGACCGTGATCGTCTTAAGGTTGCCATTGGGTCTTCGTGAGAAGAACCATATTTGGCTTGTATTGGTTCTTCAGGTCCCTCAGGGTATGCCAGAACTCCTGGGAACGCCTTGCGACTCCTCTGCAGTTCCACACCAGTAGTCGGGCCTTTGGCCAGGTTGGAGGTAATCGAGTCATTCTGGGCATGCTTTGGGCCGTCATCGAGAGCTGGTAGTAGGTGCCTTGCTCCGGGAATTGGCAAGTGGACTCTAGGTTGAACTCCTGAAGTCTTTTGGAGATGAAGAACATGACGGAGTTGGCCGAGCCGTAGAAGGAAGTCCTCAGGGTTCCATGGTCCTCCAGGAAGAACGTCTCTTCCATAGGAGTGACGAAGAATCTGGACGAGTAGAGTTTGTCGACGAAGACCAGACGGGGCATTCTACCGAGCTCATTCGGTAGTTCTTCTGGACGCTCGTTGATCATGCTGTAGGCCAGCCGGTTTCTTCTGCCTAGGTTGGCACCTTCGACGAAGAAGATGGATGAGGGAGCAGGCATGTTGTCTCGACGTGTGGCGTTTTGTTTGCTGAACGTTGTGGTTTTGGTTGCGTGGATGTTTCGTTTGCTTTTAAAATACTTTTGATGATTTACACCTCACCGCTCTGTCTTTTATACTCTTATGGGGAACGTGTTTACTGTTTTCGATTTTCAAGATTTGCTTTTTAAAATTTTTCCGTTGCTTTACTTATTGTTTTGTTACTTTATACATTTTTCGGGCTACCATGCCAATATTTTTCAACCTTTTTCCACCTTACGATTTACTAACGCCCTGGCTACCTTGGCGTTTTTTTTCATGGTCTTACTATATTTTCTTGCATCTTTTATCACATGCATTCGTGACCGTTAAGGCTGGACTGATGGGACCACACCTCGAGTGGAGTGCATGTGTGACAAGCTTACACCTGTTCGGGCATCGTGGTGAGATACGAGACTTGACAGAAGTTTTTGACTCATGCGGAATTTGTGAACAAGTGGGTACGTTTCTTTCGAGGGACACAGGACGTTCCCGTGATCATCGCCTTGTCAGTTAACGGTCGTCTTTTTCACGAGGGAAACCGACGTCACCGTTAGCTCCGTATGTCACGTTTCTCGGGATCGAGGATGGTTAAGATCGATCTAGAACGCCGAGCATGAAAATATGTTTTGTTTTAATTTCTTTATGTTTTGGTTTTGTTAAACGAGTTTTGTTTTGTTTTAATTTCTTTATGTTGGCTTTACTTCCTCTTATCGGTTCTGTTTTTAACATCTTTGTGTTTGATTTTATTTTCATTCATGACGGTTTTGTTATGCTTTAAATATTTTGTTTTTCAGTTAAATATGATTTTTCATATCTTAATAAGAGAATTCGTAATATAAGAGTTTTGATTTTAAAAGAAAATTTATTTTATTTATCTCGTAACGGTTTTACAACAGGAGAAGAAGTACTCTATGGAGCTACTTGCTTCTCTAGGTCTTTTACAAGCTTTTGTACGTTCTTCATGTGAGGGAAGAGTTCCGCGCATGCCAGTTCGATCTGCAACACCTCCGAGCTGATCTTCTTCAGTGAGACATTCAGCTGCGTCAGTGTCTGCTGTGGAGTGCTGCTGTCAGCTATCGCCTTGCCCTTCTTATCCTCAGCCTTCTTGTTGGCACGCTTCTTTCGTCGTTTTGGGGAGACGACCATATGCTCTTTCAGGCCGATGATGTTTGTCTTGAACCGCTTCTTCGGGGGTTCTTCATCGGAGCTTGTCGGGAAAGCAGTGCCACCGATGTAGCTGTTGTTCTCGGAGTCTGAGCTAGTTCGAGGTCGGAGTGGAGAGTCCATGGCTGAGAGTGAGTGTCTCAGTTATGAGGTTGGTATTTATAAGCGGATGAGAAGTCGCTTAAGGGTATAAGCGGTATCTCGGGTTGAGTTTGGACACCTGGCAGAGTGTGCCAGAAGCTTATCGTGGTAGGACCCACGGATAAGACGGAATTTCGGGGACGAAATTCTTTTTAAGGTGGGTAGACTGTAACGACCCGGGTAAAATTTTCGTGATTTTACCGAGTTGTTTTAACTCTTACTGTGGTAAATAAATTTTTATCACGGTTAATCGAGCATTCTACCATTTCGAGTTAATTTCGAGAGTTTTACCAGGAATAAACGATCTTCGAAACCATGAACCACCGATGTTTCCGAAGGTATTCTGTGGTTATTGAGTTCAAAAATCGATGCGATAGTTACTTGGAATTCCAGAGGATTCTACACGGCTTACCGAGCCTCGGTTTTCAAAAACAGGACTTGGGCAACGCTCGGGACAATTAATCGGATTTTCCGAGCCTAAGTTGTATTTTCGGGACGAAATTTTTCAGAAAGACGGATATACCCTTGTGCTTCTAAAGGATTAAAGTTGGACTAGAGGATATTTTGGTCCATTCGTGAACCAATAATTTTACCGACACACGAACCACGCTTCTTTCTCTCTCCCGGACCAACTCTTCCTCTCTCCCCGTTTCTTTTTCTTTCCTAATTTTTCTACTCTCTTTCTTTTCCCTATCTTTTCCTATCTTTTCTTTTAATTTTCTCTTTTCCCCTCTTCTTTTTTTTTCTCTTCCTTTTTCTTTCTTTTCATTATCTTCTTCTCCTCCACTACCGGCCACCCACCCACCATTTCTCCACCTTTCTTTTTTTATATTATCTCTTTTTCCCACCAACATCTTCTTTTTCTCTTTTTCTTCTTCATCTCATCGTCTCCTCCACCGATTCCTCACCATCACCATCGCCCTCTCTCTCTCCCTCCCCTGCCTTCTCTCTTCCTCCTCCTCGCCCAGTTTCTCCTCCACCGCGTGTTCGCCGCCGACGCCTCTTCCTCAACTCACCATCACCTCACGCGCTGCCGCTCTTCCCCTCGCTTCTACCGCCGTCGCACCAAGTCAGACGAGCCGCCGCCTGGACGAGCCGCCCCTGCACCCTCTTCCTTCCTCCGCGCTAAAGCCGCCCTGCTCCTTCCTCTCCACTGCAAGCGCGACCGCCGCCGCCAGCTCTCCTCGCTGCCTTCCTCTGCTCGCATCACCGTGCACCAAAGGGCCGATCTCCTCTCTTCTCTGAGCTCGAGCCACCACGCACAGGAGGCCGAATTCCCTGCTTTGCAGATGGTACCAACATCGCCGCCGGACTCCTCCTCTGCTTGCCGTCAAGTGTCGTGTGGGTAAGTTTTGGTGACGATCCTTGCTTTTCCTGTTTATACCCGATTTCTGATCAATTGTCTGCTTGTGGTGGGTGTTGTTGGCTTCGACGACGATGGAGGCAATGTTGTGGTTTGAGTCGTGATCTTTTGGAAGGTGGACGCTGTTGTTTGGTGGTGTTTCGGCCACCGGAAAATTGTCGTGGGGATGATGATGGTGTTAGTGTTGGGCTCGGTGGTGATTCTGCGCGGAGGTTTTGACGATTTGCTGGGTGACGAGCAGTAAACAGTGGATATTGGGTGTTTTGATTCTGCCATGAACAGTAATTTGGCCAGAATCCGACGAGCTTCCGGCATCTCGGGAATTTTCCAGCAACTCGGAAACAGACATTTGGGAATATCAAGGCTTAATCGGATACCAGCTTCCGAGGAGTATCAGGTGAGGTTGCATATACGTCATTCCACCCGTGATAGCCGGGATGGTTGGTCTTGGAACTACATAGGTTCCATTGCATCTTATGGTTATTGTTGTTGATAACATTATGATATCTGCTGATATTTGTTGTGACAGTGGATTTCCTTTGATATGTGCCGCAATACCTTGTGCGCTTTGTTGTTTGACTGAACTGCTGAGATATTCACTGTTGGATATTTGTCTGCCGTGATTATTGCTGTTGTGATTGTTGCTGGACTATTGACCATGGGAAATTGATAATGGATATTGGAAATAGAAATTGGATAATTGGAAATTGTGTTGACGACTTTAATGTCACTTGGGAAGTAGTGGTCTGACTCGATGGGTAAAGACTGTTTCGTGGTGGCCTTGACCTGGGTCCTTGTGATAAGCATGTCTATGCTTGGGATGTCTATTCCGTGATTATTTTTGGGATGTCTATCCCTAGGTTCGTATTTTTGGGATGTCGATCCCTAGGCTCTCTTGGATTTGGTCTGGCACCCGAAATATGTTGATATCCAGGTCTGACCCCTATCTTGTCCAGTGACGGGGCCCGGAAGATAAAATTGGTAATAATAAAAGATATTCTTTTGGCCTTAGCTCAGTCTTGTTTGAGATGTGTTTTGCCTTGCTGGGCGGTGACGTGTTATGTTCATATGCATGTTGTCTCATGATCATACCCTGGGAGATTGTCAGTATAGTCGGTTGAACGTGGTCGGCATAGGTTGCCGTTCGCGGCTGTTGTTGTTGTCGTTGGTCATGAGTAGTCTATTGTTGTTGGCATCGGTTACCAGTTGTCTTTTGTTTATTGTCGGTTTCTTTTGATAATCGTCGGATGAGTATCACTTGTCATTTTTTTTGATCGGATAATGAGATATGTTGGTTGTCGGATTGTGGTCGACAGTTAGGCTATTGTCATTTCTAAGGGTATGTGGATACCCAGAGATTGAGATTAGTGAGAATTGTTGTTGTTGTGGTTACAAGTTGCTGTGGTGGCTGCTGTTGCTGTTACTGTGTTGTTACTCTACCCGGGGACCGGTTTGAGATGTTGATTGGGTATGGTCCGTGCAGGTTGCCGGCTACCCGGATTTTTTTTTTGAGATTATTTTGGTACTGGATTAGATGATCGGCAAGAACAGTAACGGTATGTTACCATACGATGAGGAACCTCTGTGGAGTATAGTCAGTCAGGACTATGATGTATAGTCTGTTGAGACTGGGTCGGTTACGCAATATGTAGTTGAGTTGAGGTGTCTTGGTCGGGCACTAGTGTATGGTACAGTCAATGTTAGATGGTCAGTGCATTGCATAGTCGATGGGGTGGACATATGCATAGTCTGCATTGTTCTTAATGACTGTATTTGTTCAGTGTTCTGTTCTCTACTCGTATGTCGTATTTGATGTGCTATTATTGTTATTGTTCCCGAGATCGGGTGATTGATATTACCGTTGGGCCATTGGGCCGGATTTCCTGTTGTATATGTGGTTTGTGCCACGTGTCGGCACTGTCATTCAGTAATTACTATTTGTTGGCTGAATTTGGGTCGAGGTGTTTCATTTTGGTAGCGGAGCGGGCGTTAGGTCTTGTTGGGCAGTCCTTGTGTGTTGTTGTTCTTGTTTGCATAGTTCGCTCCATTGGTTTATTATTTTATATCATTTTAGTTAGTGCATTATGGATCCAGACGAGGGATGCCAGCTGTCGCAGAACATACACATAAGAGGTAAAGGATGCCATAAATAAGCGTAAATATAAATATTATTAATATTGCTAATATTTTGGACTACAAAGAGAAATATTACATTGATATTTTATAAAAATAAAAATACATTCATCTTCTCGGCACGACGTTGACCCTGAAGCTGTTGGGGTCATTGTTGATGTTGACCGTGATCCTGTCGCTCCACGAGAACCACATGCCGCCTGCGTTGTTCTGGCCAGGAAGCTCGAATCGGTTTGCTGCAGGGAACCGAAGTGGGATGAGACCGTGATCGTTCTCAGGTTGCCAATGGGTCTTCGTGAGAAGAACCATATTTGGCTTGTATTGGTTCTTCAGGTCCCTCAGGGTACGCGAGAACTCCTGGGAACGACTTGCGACTCCTCTGCAGTTCCACACCAGTAGTCGGGCCTTTGGCCAGGTTGGAGGTAATCGAGTCATTCTGGGCATGCTTTGGGCCGTCATCGAGAGCTGGTAGTAGGTGCCTTGCTCCGGGAATTGGCAAGTGGACTCTAGGTTGAACTCCTGAAGTCTTTTGGAGATGAAGAACATGACGGAGTTGGCCGAGCCGTCGAAGGAAGTCCTCAGGGTTCCATGGTCCTCCAGGAAGAACGTCTCTTCCATAGGAGTGACGAAGAATCTGGATGAGTAGAGTTCATCGACGAAGACCAGACGGGGCATTCTGCCGAGCTCATTCGGTAGTTCTTCTGGACGCTCGTTGATCATGCTGTAGGCCAGCCGGTTTCTTCTGCCTAGGTTGGCACCTTCGACGAAGAAGACAGATGAGGGAGCAGGCATGTTGTCTCGACTTGTGGCGTTTTGTTTGCTGAACTTTGTGGTTTTGGTTGCTTGGATGTTTCGTTTGCTTTTAAAATACTTTTAATGATTTACACCTCACCGCTCTGTCTATTACACTCTTATGGGGAGCGTGTTTACTGTTTTTGATTTTCAAGATTTGCTTTTTGAAATTTTGCCGTTGCTTTACTTATTGTTTTGTTACTTTATACGTTTTTCGGGCTAACATGCCAGTGTTTTTCAGCCTTTTTCCACCTTACGATTTACTAACGCCCTGGCTACCTTGGCGTTTCTTTTCATGATCTTACTATATTTTCTTGCATCTTTTATCACATGCATTCGTGACCGTTGAGGCTGGACTGATGGGACCATACCTCGAGTGGAGTGCATGTGCGACAAGCTTACACCTGTTCGGGCATCGTGGTGAGATACGAGACTTGACAGACGTTTTTGGCTCACGCGGAATTTGTGAACAAGTGTTCTTAATGATTGTATTCGTCGATGGGGTGGACATATGCATAGTCCGCATTGTTCTTAATGATTGTATTTGTTCAGTGTTCTGTTCTCTACTCGTATGCCATATTTGATGTGTTATTATTGTTATTGTTCCCGAGATCGGGTGATTGATATTATCGTTGGGCCATTGGGCCGGATTTCCTGTTGTATATGTGGTTTGTTCCACGTGTCGGCACTGTCGTTCAGTAATTACTGTTTGTTGAGTAAATTTGGGTCGAGGTGTTTCAGAAAACATGTAGCGGATTTGGATTCCCTCGCCCTCTTACGGTAGAGGCTTCACATCAATCATCATGTATGCAAGGCACATATGATGACACATAAAAGGCACACAAGATTCAACAATTACACAAAGTCTCTTGAACCCACTACTTCCCTAGTGGAGTCGCCAACTGTGAATACCCAACCCAAAATCACTTGGGCCTATTCACCTTTTCCTTCACCTTCTTCCTCGGGTCTATCCCATAACATTGGAGTCGCCACCCAAATTTTATTTAAGGGAAAAATTTGGGAAAAACCTTCATGAGACTCCTTTAGGCTACACGGTCATGGCGAACCAAAGATATGGGATCGGGGGTTCGTCACGGATGGGAAGGTGTTAGGCACCCATCCGTGTTGGGTCGAGATATTGTGCAATTATGAAATACATATGTGCCTTGTGCAGGTGTGCAAGTGTGGAAACGAATCACATAAAAATCACAAAATTGAATAGGAGGGGTAGGAGAAGAAGATACGGAACAAAAAGGGAAAACAAAAACATTTGGGCTTGAGTCTCCACCACTAGAGACCACCTACGTACCCCGACGATTGGGTTCAAAGCCTACGTAATTCTTGACATGCATCACAGCAATCACATAATCATCACAAGCATCATCAAATGATCAGCAAGAATCAATCAAATAGAGTTAAGTGTTACCTCTTGTAGCCCTCCTCTAGCTCCTTACAATGGGTTGAGTTCTACACCCACCTTCTTACCACTTCTAAGCTCAATGGTTGGTCCTCTTCTTGACTCCTCCTTGCTAGACTACTGCTAATGCCTCCTATGAAATTTCTCCAGAGTTTCCGCCTAATAATATATTTCTAGGCTTGGAGAGGTAGAGTTTTTCTAAGCACTCAAGGCTTATGGGTGTGTATGTGAGAAAAACCATGTGTCCTTTAAAATGTGTGTGATGGGTCCTATTTATAGTGTTTTGTGAAGCCTAGGGGCGTGGACCTGCTTCATGATGAAGATTATGCACGAAAATCTGGTCCAAAACCGCGTAGGATCGAATTAGAAACAAAAATCGGGGAAATCGGAGATTCTGGGCACTCATGACCTCCAGGTCCTGGCAGACATAGGGGCATGACATGGCCGTCGGGTCCTCCCGGATTTGTGCGTTCTTTCCATTTCCGGCCCCCAATCCCCCTAATTCAGCCCTGATTTGATCCTACCGCGTAATCAACCCCTAATCAACCCAGAATCACTCCTTTTCTTGATTAGTACTTCCCCTAATCATCTCCTAATTGATTGATTCACATTAACATCCATTTAAGCCAAAATCATACCAAAAACACAAAATCTAATTAAATGATGATTTAACTCTGATTTTCCACGAAAATCAGAGCTAAAATTAACCTGCAAGAAATTTGTTAATGGGCTAATTAAAATCTGGAGAATTCATTAACTCGGGCCCTTAAAACCATCCTCAACCCAAAGACAAATCTTCTCATTAAAATTGGATTAAAGATAGATAAAAGGCCCAAGTAACGAAATAAACACATTTCAGTATAAATAAACCTTATTATATATTTTACCCTAAGATTAAATCATCTCATTAATCCTAGCATTCCAATATACAAAGGCTCAAATTACCAAAATATATTATTTCCACTAAAATAAATTCTTGACGTGCCTTACTCCTAGGACCAAATCATCTCATTAATCCTAAGTTCCAACATGTTCGAAATCCAATCTTAGTAGAAAATAGATGGGTCAAATTTGGGTGTTCACAGACTCTTGGCGAATTCATGGGCCTTAGTCTCATTACTAACAACCTCATATGCGTCCATCCCCTTACTGATGGGGGACAAAGTCGGAGCATAACAAATAATAAAATAAGAAATTATGAAAAGCCTAAATTACATCGACCTTATTAATAAGTCAGCTATGAAAATTTTAAAATAATTAAGAAAAAAATGAATTTTTATAGTTTACGCACAAATAATAGTTGTAAAAACAAAAAAAAATGAAAATGTAAATTTGTAAATTTCAATGAATTAAAGGTCCCCTCATGCTTGTAGGCCCAGAAAAGCCTAAAAAGGGGGAGAGAAAATCGTAGATATGGTTTCTAACAAAACCAAATAATTGATTGCAGACAAAAACCACAACAAGCACAGGTTCAAAGTTCCCTATAAACTACCTGGAAATAAAGCAAGATGAGGGAAGAAGGAAATCACACAAACGATTTATAGTGGTTTCTTAACTCCAGATATATCTACTATCTAAAGTCCCTCCTTTAGGATTTCAAACTCACATTATACTAGACTTTTACGGGTTTAACCTTAACCAAGCTTTTTTTTTTTTTTCAAACTTTACTCTAACATATAGCAAGCTTTTTACAGGCTCAGCTCTAACCTACCTTCAAATTTAATCCTAGACTTGAGTATCCAGCAAAACTAATCCAAGTCTTACCTAAAAACTACCTTTATAAAGAGCATGAATATAAGTGTAAGCTCAAGATGAAAAACCATAGATGCAAGCTGAGTTTTAGACTTAGAATCTTTCTCAAATAGTTAGGCTAATTTGTTAAGATATTTAGGACCTTTATTTATAGATTCTAAGTTGAGGGGTATCTCTTCCACGGCTCCAAAGCTCCCAAAGTTTATTTAGTTCTCCATCAATGAGAATTAATGTGCTAATTAGTGTTAATCTTTGATGCTCAATATGGACTTAATTTGTTAATTGCTAACGATGCTCTCTTTTTTTTTTCCTCTCTCCCCCTCTTTTTCTTACAAATGATATTGCAATAAGAAATTGCATATAATGAAATTATACTAATGAACTCCGGGTGGATGATACTGCATTCATTGGTCGGGTTGAAAACTTCGACTTTAAGCTCCAACTCAATCTTTGAAAAATCAGAAAGCAAAAAAGCTAAGTAGGATCTGAGATTGCTTCCCCACCCACACACACACAAAAAAGTTCAGATTTTAATTAATTTGCATGGGTGTGTTAGAGTTCGGGTTAAGTTTAAAGTGCAGCTAGGATAATGGTTGATGTGGCCCGGTTAATCCGATTAAATTAGGGAGGTTGCTTGAGATCAATGTGAGAGGACATTTTTTTGATCTAGAAGAGATTGAGACTTTATTAGGACAAAAAAGCGCCATGTTGCACAGTTTGTAACCCAAAGCATCAGAATGTAAAAAAAAAAAGATTAAAGTGTTTTTTTCATCCCTGTGTAAGGCTTCAAAGTTGGAATTCATCCTCGTGTAGGATTTTGGCCATTTTTCATTCCTACGTTCGGCCCGTTTGGACTGTTTTGATCTCTCCGGCCAGAACCCCTCGGAAATTGTTGATGTGGCACATTTTCTGGCGCCACATTAGCTTCGTGGGTCCCAAATGTTAGGAAAAATCCAAAACCAAACTAGGATCTACCCGACCATTTCCGCACACCCGAATGACCCAAAATCCAAATTACAATTTTATTATTTTTAGTTATAACATATATTTTGACAATGTGATGATAATTCGAATAATAAATTTAGGCTAGTTCTAATGTAACGTCCCGGCTTGTCGACTGTCACTACAGACCAACACGGGACCTTTCCAACATGCTTTGTCCTCACTCGCACGTTTCCGGGGAAAACTTCCCAGGAGGTCACCCATCCTAGAATTGCTCCAAGTCAAGTACGTTTAACTTTGGAGTTTTTCTAGAATGAGCACCGAAAAGGTAAGTGCACCTTGTTGATATAGTTAGTACCCATCAAACCATTTAAGCTACTCTTAATTGTACAGTCCCATACCTGTACAACCTCGAAATCGCTCTAACTGTGCAGCCCCATCCCTACACAGTCTCAGGATCTCTCCTATTCCGGTAGGAATCGGTTCATTCCTGTGCCCCTCCGTCTAGAAGCCTGCCAGAAGCCGTTCCTTGTCCATGCTCATCCCGGCATCGGCGTACACTTCCCGCCCTCATAGACCCCGGGGTGTCACAGGCCCACCAGCTTCCGCTAGGTTCGTCTCCGAACCCTGCACCGTACTAGAGGAGTCCTGGAGCTCCGCTACCAACTTCAACATCCCGGCTTGTCGACTGTCACTACAGACCAACACGGGACCTTTCTAACATGCTTTGTCCTCACTCGCACGTTTCCGGGGAAAACTTCCCAGGAGGTCACCCATCCTAGAATTGCTCCAAGTCAAGCACGTTTAACTTTGGAGTTTTTCTAGAATGAGCACCGAAAAGGTAGGTGCACCTTGTTGATATAGTTAGTACCCATCAAACCGTTTAAGCTACTCTCAATTGTACAGTCCCATACCTGTACAACCTCGAAATCGCTCTAACTGTGCAGCCCCATCCCTACACAGTCTCAGGATCTCTCCTATTCCGGTAGGAATCGGTTCATTCCTGTGCCCCTCCGTCTAGAAGCCTGCCATAAGCCGTTCCTTGTCCATGCTCATCCCGGCATCGGCGTACACTTCCCGCCCTCATAGACCCCGGGATGTCACATCTAAAATAATAAACCATAATATAAAATATTTTTATTACTGGTATGCTTTATTATTAAACCTAAAAAAAATTCTTTATTATTTAATATTCATGGGATGTTAACCCAAAATCAACCCTGCTCCACCCAAACGACCCAAACCCTTATATTAATGGTTTGCTTTACTTTATTATTAATCAAAAAATTTAATTTAAATTAATCTTATTTATATTTAATTATTTTTTCTATCCATCTCTTTCACATTGAAAGAGAAAGAAATGACGCAGAGGAGAAAATGGCTGGAGCAACCGCCACGGGCTGCCGCCGCCATGAGGCCTGCCTGCATCGACCGGAGCACACAGCAGCGACGAAGCCTGCCTCGCTCCGACAGGCGTAACTTCCACAATGGCGCTATTTGCGCACTCGATCGAGAGCAAAAGCCACTGTCCCCAATCCGGATCCGCTGCTCGAACTCGCCATGGAAGACGAAGCGGGAGCGGGAACATCGAGCCACAATTTTTCTGGAACTTACTGCTCCCTCTCAAATATCACCCTCGTCTTTCTCTCCCCCACACTTAACCTCCCCCTCTCACCATCACCACTCAGCTCCTTCCTCTCCAATATCTGCTGCCAACAGAACCACCGCCGATCGCCGCCTCAAGCTCCTTATCGCCTTCTCTCTCACCACATCGTGTCGCCTGCTAATTGACTCACCCGTGACAGCGGCGAGGTGGAGCAAGTCGTCCAACGCCGCTGCCTTAATCCTCCTCATTGCAGCAACTCGTCGCCGCCACTCGCTCATTCCTCCTTCCCTCCATCTCTCTCGTTTGGAACCCAACGCAACGCCGCCAATTGAACTGTCGCCGCCTCCCTTTGATTTGTGTACCCCTTCCTCTTTAATTGTTTTGTGGCCAATTGAATTGCTTGATAATGGGAGTTTGGACATAGCTGGTAGTGTCGGTGGTGTTCCATGAGTTTTGTTGTGTTTTTTAATTGCAAAATTGGGTTTTGTTGTGTTTTATAATATAAATTAAATTTAGATTACATAAAAAATTATATTTAAAAAATTATAATTTGGGTTTTGGGTCATTCGGGTGGTCGGAACTGGTCGGCTGGATCCTGATTTGGTTTTGGATTTTTCCTGATATGTAGGACCTACGAAGCTGATGTGGCGCCGAAAAATGTGCCACGTCAGCAATTTCCGAGGGGTTATGGCCGGAGAGACGAAAACAGTCCAAACGGGCCGAACGCAGGGATGAAAAATGGCCAAAATCCTACAGGAGGATGAATTCCAACTTTGAGACCTTATACAAAGATAAAAAAACACTTTAATCCAAAAAAGAAACACAACTTTCAGGGGGTTGAACAAGGTGAGACACTCCCATAGGAAAAGAAGATGCATGATGAGCCAACCAATCGGCACATCTATTTGCTTCTTTTTTTTTTTTTTTCTTCACCAAGGACATGAGAAATAGTGATATGACCGTCACGCTGGATAGCTAGCTGCACAGAAAAATTAGGTGAACTCAGAGAAACCAAATTAAAGAAGCATGTATTGGGTTCTAAGTAAAAGCTAGTGATCATATTTACCCAGTAAGGTATCTTGTTTTGGAAACCTAGAAACCTACTGATTGTGGGGTTCAAATCGACTCAATATCTTCTTTTTTTATTGTCTTTTGGTGTGTGTGTGTGTGCGGTGGTGGGTGCCAGAGACTCCAATATTATTTGTACACTGCATCGGGAGATCTTAACAGGGTGCGTTTGCATTAAGGCAATTGTTATCTAGATATTTATTTCAGCAATCGGGAATACTTTTGAAAGGATCATCCTCAATTGATATAAACTAATTCTTTTTTTTTTCTTTTTGATCTTCGTACTTAGATATAGCCCTAACCTCTTAATTAAGTGATTCTGAACTTTATGGGAGTCATGCACAGGCGAACTTGATTAGTTATATTTGAAATATACATAGATGACGACATTGGGAAGTTGCTTTGAATTTTCGACCAAATATAGATGCATGCATTGGGTATATCATTTGATGGTGCAATGAATTCCTCATACATAAGGTTAAGCACCATATCTCACTCAGATTTGTGCTGCCAATTAATTATATTGATGAACTCATAAGCCGATAATTGATATACAATTCTCTTTTTTTTGTCTGGAAAAATTAGAAATGCTATTCTTGAATATTGTAAGGGAATTGTCTAATAAAAATGAATTTGATTCTTCTTAATTTTTACAGCTTTATGATCAATATTGATGTTGTTTATAAGAAACAACACATATATACGATGTTGAATGGACGGCCAGGTATTTATTCGGATAAGAATAAAACGTTCTGTCATGGAACAGAATCGAATTGATTTTCTAGTCTACTGTCTAATCTAAGGTAAACTAAAAGTACAATCGATGCCAGAACAGAAGAATTGGATTTCCTTGTTTGCGAACTAATCAAAGTAAGATTGTTCACTCACTCCCATTCCGCTCCTTAATTTGAACACAAATTAATTAATGATGTTGCAGAGGTGAGGTGGGAGAATGTCAACCCCAGATAATATGATATGACGTAATTAGTGGACCTTGATGTAAGCGGGTGGAGAATATTCTCCCATCCTAATCAAAATCAAAATATATCTGAGCGGAATGAAATGACTCTTGTCATCAAGTCATATATAGCTAATTAGCTATAATAAACAATGATAATCAATTAATATTTTTATGATGTCACAAGTTGATGAGCTAGTTAGTTCTATAGAACGGTACCACATATGTATATCACTGTCCAGTTTTGGGAGATCATGTGTCAGTTTCCAAAGCCAACATTTATGACTTATCACATAACTCTATATTATGGATATCCTGAACTTGTTTATTGTTAAAGATTATCATAAGAATATCCGACATCAGTTGTCTATATATACTAATTAAGTTCTAGCTAAGGTAGATATATATAGGACCCAAGGTGGTTATAGGATTTTGCTCGTGATTACCTGTTTTGTGTAATAGCTAGCTAGGCACTAAAATGGGGAACTTATTTATCCCATGAAAAAAGAGAGAGGAAAAAGAAAAACGCCTACATAGATGATGTTGTAGCATCTTTTAGTACGCAATATAAAAGAAGGTTTTCTAAATGGTTAGAGGATGTTACTATATTTTGAAAAGAAACGATACTGGGTTTTTTGTTTGAAGAAAAAGACGTTTCTCACTTAATTAATTTTAACTCGGGGAAAAAATTCGCAGGCCACATCTTTTTGTAATGGCACATATTCACGAGGAACAGCATGTTTCATCAATGCGAGCTTAGCTAATGGCCTCCTACTGGATATCTTTACGATGCTTGCCATTTTATGATGTGTGATTCGACCAACCTGTTCTTGTTGGATTCCAAACACGAAAGCACCAACTTTTTAAAGTAATTTTTCTTTGGATATTATATGCCCATATTGTTAATGCTCATCCACAAAATGCTAGTTCCTGTATATATAGATATATATTTTTTTCACATTTTGTCCGATTATTGTCATTTCTTGTAGTAATTAATCAATAAATATGAAATAAGAATATTTTTTAATGCTAATTGAGAACATATATAAATCAAAAGAGAGTGCTAGCTTCAAAAGATCGCACAATAACAAGAATTATATTTTGTTGAGAAGCAATTACGTAAGGTACAAAACAAATCACAAGTCACTAGCTAGGGAACGGAGTAGAAAAGAAAGTGAAATTGGATAAATAATTCGAGAGAATAAGGAGAGAAATCATCAGCAAAGCAAATACACCTCTTCCATTGGATCAATATCCAAATCCTGCTTAATTACTGTTTTTCTTTACATTAATACTAAAAATATATTAGAGATACGAACTTTTGGTTGGGGGCAGGTCTCCTCCTATTGGCACTAAAAAGGACCAAAAAGGATACCCCACGGGGTCGCCTAATGCGATCCAAAAGAAAAGTATTCCTCAATTATGAAGGCTCTGTTATTATTGCCTATTGTTATTTGATTGTAAACCCTTATATTGATTATACTCCCTAGGATTCGTGAATTATCAAATCTTCTGTTCTTTGATTGATGGAACAAGGTTCGCCCAATGGCTGTTGATCACAAGTGAGCATATCATTAATTAATATTGAAGTTCCCGGATCCATCATGGCACGATTGGAATGGGAGTAGCTAGCTTAATTATGTGTTTTTTTCCCAGATCAATGTGCCAATAATGCCTTAAGAATTTAGTCATTTGAGGTTATAGTTAAGACAGTTTTCAACAATATAAACAATGGAGATTTAAATTAAAAAAGAAAACAATGGAGATATAAATTAAAAAAAAAAAAACTTGTCCGTGATCTTGTAACTTGGGAAGTATCCATTTTCAGAAATTCCACAAATACATTAGTTAACCATGCCTATTTTGCCTCTCAAAACATTAATGCACAAGATAAACATATATGTTTCCATCATCGAGAAAATGATGTAAGTTAAGCATGTCATTATTTTTAATCCCTATGCATATAAACGTACCAAATTTTCTTGGAAGACGCAACTTGTGGGTTAAAATCAACTTAATTAGTAGTTAAATACCCAATAATATTAGGTTGAAGCGATCATCTTTTTAGTAATGGTGTCCACTCTCAAAAGCACCCGTTTCCACACAATAATACCACAGAACTCTGCATTCATCATGAAAGAGCACTAAGCCCCATTTTCATTTGGTGGTCAATTAAGCCAAGTCCTCACCCATTAAAAAGTGAAGAAATAAAGGAAAATAATTATCGTGGAGAACAAAAACTCTGTTTTCTCTTTTTCTAATTTGGATTCTATCACACACCAAACTGAGGATTCTAGTTGCTAGGAATATGGGTGCGCCTTTAGGCAATGGATAAAAGGAATCTTTTAAAAAAATGTAAGAGGGAGAGCAAGTGCCCCAGCAGGGGATGTATATATGCTGTAGGGGTAGCTGTAGCCTATAGAATAAATATTGGGAGTACGTAGCTTCGAATATCTTAATTAGCTTTTTCATACCTATAAGAAGGGCCATCCTCGTTTTAGCCAAGGCATACACATAAACTAACCAAGTGTGTGCTTGGCTTGCTACACAGCAGAAGGTGTGAGGGATAAATTAATTAAGCAAAGTCAGTGCGAGATGGGAGACCAGCTAAACCCATGCGAGAAATTTTGCCTAGCCCTCAACAGAATCAAGCCTTACTTGGCTATTATCTCCCTTCAATTTGGATATGCAGGGATGTATGTCATCTCCATGGTTTCTTTGAAGCATGGCATGAGCCATTACGTACTTGCTGTCTACCGACATGTAGTTGCCACAATTGTCATCGCCCCTTTTGCCCTTGTTCTCGAAAGGTTTGCCTTATAGCTTGCTTACATGTATAGATAAATATTTCACATATACGTACACATACGCACATACTCTACATCTTTCTTTTCTTTCTTTTTAATTTCCTACGCGCCGACCATATATATTTGAGCCCATATATACATAGTTCTGCCAGAACATGAAGATGCAGCATCAAGAGATTAATGAGTCGCATTGGCTCTACTAGCCTAATGATTTTGTTCTTCATTTCCCTTTTTACAGGAAAATTAGGCCGAAGTTGACACTACCAATCTTCCTAAGGATTGTGGCGCTTGGTTTTCTCGAGTAATGCTTCAGAGAGCTTCCATTCTTTTCAAATTTAATCTTTTCTACGTACACATACATAATTAAATAGAACTATAGATATTCACTAATTTGATTAACTGATTTTAGGTGAAAAAGACAAGCCATACAATTCTAGAAAACAAAAGTAAAGAATAGATGAGTCACATCATATGTTCTTGCGCATAAAAATTTAACAATTACCAAAGAATATTGTTAGTAGTAGTTTACTGTTCAGATAGTTATTGGCTTATGGCAACCAGATTTGGTTATATGCCATATATTATTTGTATTTAAGATAGGACTCATGACATTGTTTGGTGAAACTATATACCTCTAATGACTCCAACAAAAGAAATGTATCGGGTTATATATATAGCAATATATACTGAGATAATCCTGCAGAAATTTTTATCATGTATAAGATATTGAAGAATAAGAGAAATAATTCTACATATAATTTTCAGTTTGCTGATTAATATATACATCATATGTTGGAAAAGATATTTTTTAATTTCTTTTCCTGGGAAATATTGATGAAGTGTTGTCAACTATATAATTAACATATGCATGTGTCCGCAAAAATCTCAGGCCGGTGCTTGATCAGAATCTGTATTATCTGGGAATGAAGTACACCTCGGCAACATTTGCATCAGCTAGCATCAATGTTATGCCCGCCATAACCTTCATTTTGGCAATCATTTTCAGGTAAATTAAGTTTTTCATAAAAAAAAATTAATTAGTTTCGCTTGATCATATTTGCATATATAATCTCGGACTGCTATCATGCAAATGAGAGAAGGATAGGTACATGCGTGGCCCCTGGGCCAAACACAAAGAAGCAGCTTCTTAGTTTGGCCACAAATTAATTAAATACAGTTCCTTTTAGCTAGGCCACCGCAAGTATATAATATTCTTTTTTGTTAATATGAAGGCCACTAGTATATTAACAGTCACCATCATATATTCCATATAATTAACCACACACTTTGATCGATCAGGTGCCATCGGGCATCCTCGTCTTAATTATTATGGAACACATACATATATGAAAAAGACTCTTAGAGAATATTAATGTGTCAGCATGTGACAAATTCTACAGTAGTCAGCTCTTGGAGTAGCAGGAGTTTTGAAATTAATTAAGGCAGATCAAATATCAGGAGGAAAGTCAAAAAGAAAAAGGAAAAAGAAAACCACTAACCCCAAAAAGAAAATGACGTCGCCTTGGTACGGAAGGAAATTCATGGCTAGCTAGCTAGGCACATTATGCATGTCTGGGCTTGTTAGAATCTTTGATATTCCTGCTTACTTAAGGGGGGTGTACTGTGCAAAACTATGCATATGCTTTTACATATATTCGATTATTTATAAAAATCAAGAAAAACGAAAAGAAAACATAAGAACCCGGATTATAATCTCCATCTGGTCCCTCCATACGATATATGATGGGATGTTAATTTGTTTTGCTTTTTGACTAGGAAATATATATATTTTACTTGATATAATTAAAAGGGAAAGAAGAGGAAGGACATATTAGGTTTAATTATTGCATGTTATAGAATTAATTAATTGCCTTTGTCCTTGATGCTTTTTGTCAACTAGCTAGGGGGAAAAGGGAATTAAGTATTAGACTAACAATTATAGTGTGGTGTAGTTGTTTTAATTAATTAATTATTGGTATATGTGCGTGAGAACAGGCTGGAGATCATCAACTGGAAGAAGTTGCACAGTGTGGCCAAGGTTGTCGGAACAAGTGTGAGTGTGAGTGGAGCAATGGTGATGACGTTGTACAAAGGTCCAATCATAGAATTCTTTAGGAGTTCGCATGGGGGAAGCAGCCACGGTGCCACCTCTGATTCCGGCGATCAGCATTGGGTCACTGGGACTCTGTTACTCCTCGGCAGCTGCTTCGGCTGGTCTGGTTTCTTCATATTGCAAGTCAGTACTATATACTACTACTGATCATCAGTCTTTAATTAAGTGATTACCTAATATACTCGATTAATTAACTAATTATATGTACGTCAACTTTTTTATTTAAAAAAAAAAATCTTAACTAACCAATTTTGGTTTCTTAATTAGTCATTTACGTTGAAGAAATACCCGGCGGAGCTCTCGCTCACGGCACTGGTGTGCTTGATGGGCATGGTGGAAGGTTCAATAGTGACACTTGTCATGGAACGTGACATGAGTATATGGAAAATTGGCTTTGACTCCAGGCTACTTGCTGCTGCTTACTCTGTGAGCCCCCATTATAATTATTTCCTACTTTTATGATTAATTACCATCTGTTCTTTTTCTCACATATATATCCTGTTAATTATCTTACAATATATATAATGTATGTAGGGAGTGGTATGCTCTGGAATTGCATATTATGTGCAAGGTGTGGTTATAAGGCAACGCGGACCAGTGTTCACCACTTCTTTCAGTCCCCTTTGCATGATCATCACTGCTGCTCTGGGTTCCATTGTTCTAGCGGAACAAGTCCACCTTGGAAGGTATATATATATAGTATATATGAATACCCTTTTTCTGGTAAAATTTACATCATGTCCCGCATCTGCTTTGATAATATATTCCCCTGCTTCAACCCCCAAAAAAAAAAAAAAGAAAGAAGAGAATGCGGCTACAATCTGGCAGAACAATTTTTTTACTGAAAAGAGAATAACTCGTGGGTTAAGTTTTTGAGTTGAGGGAATGCTCATTGAAATATTTCTCCCTACGTACATATATGATGTGGTGGTGATCACTAATTATAATTTGGTTGCTTTTTTTTGTGGTGGTGAATTATTGCAGTATAATAGGGGCTGTTATTATAGTTTTTGGTCTATACACAGTGGTGTGGGGGAAAAGCAAGGACCCCATAACCTCATCATCATCAGAATCATGTTTGACAAGTGAGAAAGGTGGTGCCCAAGAATTGCCTGTAACAGACACCAATCGATCCTCATCAATCAAGAAGATTGCTGCCAATGGCATCCATGCACCCGATGATGATGATGATGATGAGGAGATGCCCAAGATTCCATCAAAGGGTACTCTCCCACAGTCGAAAGGGACATGACTGACTGATCAAATAGCTGTAATGTAAGACCTGCAAGATTTTATCACACAATCTGTCTGATACTCTCAGGAGGAGTCAGTACCACCATCTCTTTCTCTTTTCCTAGTGGGAATTTATCCACCTACCTAGCTATATATGTGTCCCTCTCACTTTTAATTAAGTGCAATCCGATGTTGAGCTTTTATAACACTATTTTAATCGAGTGTTTAATCCACACACTCCATCTTTTCCTTGTCTGACCATGCATGCACCGATGATCAACTGTGCTGGTCCGCTTTATTTAGCTTAGTTTGGAGTTTAGCTCCAACTAAATATCTGACGACAACTAATCGAACATCTTCTACAAGAAGGGACTTGAACTTTCTGTCTATATGTGTTGTTTTGTTCGCCTCAAGGACAATAACATCCCATTGCTTGTTTTGGAAGAATCAAATTCTGAGTATATAACCTGAACAAATGCTCAACTACAATGTTGTAAGTTGCTTGACAGATGAATCATCTTCAGGTTATCATCTGTGGAAGGAGAAATTAGTGGATCAGGGAGAGTTTTATCTTTTAGTGGTCGGGCCCAGCTTGAAATGGATTACAACAGTTTCTACACAAAAAAATGAATTAATGGTGCTTCTAATAATGGCTTAGCTTGGTATCCAAACAACACACACGTGGTCATTTGTCAAGGAACGAAAACGTTAGCCTCTCAGAAACAAAGAAAGAAAAGAAATGAGTTCAGGTGGCTTAGTAGTAGTGTAGGTAGGAAGAATAATCTCTGCATCTTATACCACTTTGGGCACCACCCAGTTGCTTGCTCACTGATCTAGTAGTGCCTTTCCCCAAAATCTGCAGAGCACTTAGAACCACAGCCTGGAACAAGAATATAATATAATATGAGCATTTTAGAATCTAGAATGTTGGACAAACAGATTCCTCCAACGTACGTACTAAGGCATTAGCCTCTGCCTTAAGGTTTGCATTTGGCGTGGACTTAGCTGTTAAGCCTAAAGATATGCTTCTTGCTTCCCACTTTTTTTAAAACAACTTGTTCCATAAAATGTTTATTAATAACTTAATTTGAGATCTTTAAAGAAAGAAAAAAAAAAACCATTAATCAAATGAAACCAGATCGAGGGACGAGCAGTAATATACCTTAGACTGCTAAGTTGCAGTTTTATTTACGCAACACATACAACTTTACAACTCTGGACCGAGTATTAGTAGAAACGTGAAAGGAAAATAGAAGAGGGATGAGCAATAGCGGAGATGTACTAGTTGCACTAGTGTTATAACTAAAAGAAAATTACATCCAAAACATAGGCTACATAACGCAAGTCGACAAAATCACCCCGCAAAATCAACCATCTAAGTAGGCAAAGTCTTTGAGTTCTTGGTAAGCAAATGGAAGTAACAAATTACATCAGAAAATCCCTAAGGATTTGAGCCCCTGAAGCATCTGACACTAGCTGGTTTTGACAATATACGGGGGCCTCATAAAGCGTGTTAAGCCCAGCAGGTAAGGATAAACGACGCTTAGCTAAAATATCAGCTGCACCATTGGCTTCTCTGAACACATGTTGGACAGTAGTATGCCAATGTCTGCCTAGCACTAGCAGATCTCTAATACACTCCACGATTGGTAGCCGGTCAATACGAGAGTTGCCTTGTGAGTTGATGAGCGAGACCACGTCCAAATTATCCAGCTCGATGAGGAGGTATTTGAAACCCGAGCTCCACGCGATGCAGAGCGCATCATACAGAGCCCATAGTTCCGATTGAAAAGGGTTGCATGGGCGGAGGCTGTCAGTGAACCCCAGCACCCACTTGCCCTCACTAGACCGGAATACACCCTCGTTAAAATTGTTAAAATTAATATGCGATGGAGAACAATAACCCAAAACCCCCTCGTTTTTTTTTTGAGCAAAGAGCAGTTAATTCATCAACCGGGATAGTTGTCTTTTGGTCCAAGGGATAGTTATTCTACTCTTCTCTTTAGTTGGCACTTGGCAGGCAGTGGCTAGGTAATGCTTGTGGCTACCGTTGGCACGAAAAATTAAAAGAATCAATGTTTCATGTCAAAAGTGAAGGAAATGAGAAGAGGAAGACCTTTCTCTCTTTATAAGGGAGGAAATAGATGTGGTAATTAAGCAAGACCTTCAAACACAAAACCAAGACAGTGACCTTCCAGAATTTGCTAATCAATTGGATTCTGGGTAAATCCGCAACCTTTGGGCATCCTAGCTTGTTTGTAAGGTGTGGCTAGATCACACTTAGTAGAACAGGGCAACCATAGCTTTGGTCATTCCATTCTCTTTACTTGAGCTCTCCTGTTGAAGAAAATAATGTTTCTCCAGTAAAGACCCGACTGGGCAAAAATGCTCCCAACTTCCCCCGTGTCCCCAACCCTACCTACCTCACCCCAACTGAAAATCACAGACAAACCTATCCTAAACACCAACAACCAGACCACACAGACAAATACACACATACGGAATCCCACTGACAGTGTCAATGACCATCCCCAAACAAGTACAGCCCCGTACTTTTCCAAGTGGAGTAGGCAGCAGGTCCTAAGAGCCATGTCTAATGGTCAAGTCTTTAGCCTGTACGTACAGAATCTATCCAGTAGGTGGCTCCAACAGAGGTTTGTCGCGTTATGTCTAAACATGGTGAGGTGGTGGATGTTTACACAGCACGGAAGGTTGCAAAAAATGGGCAGAGGTTCGGTTTCGTGAGATTCAGGAATAACTGTGATTTGCAGCGTCTGCTAGTAGATGTCAATAAGGTTCAGGTGGAGGACGGGACGGTGCATGCAAATGTGGCAAGATAGAGGGGCTCGAATATGTCTAAACAGAGACCTTTTTACCAGTCGGTGCAGTAGGGGTTGGAGGGGTTGAGGAGGCCTTTTGCAGATGCCGTCAAAGGAGATAAAGGCGATGTGGAGAAACCAAGGTCGGCAGGGATCTCCTTTATACCGACAACTGATACCAACGATTGGTTGTCATGTTGTGCGGTGGGTGTAGTAAGAGATCCTGGCAAGCTGGAATCGGTGCAGTTGGTTTGGAAGTTGCATGATATGGCGGATGTGACTGTATCGAAACTGGGGGGGATGCTATTCTCTTCTGCTTTCTGACTAAGGACATACTAGTGGAATTTTGTGAGGAGTTACCGGATTGGATCCCGCTGTGGTTTGCATCGTTCAAACCGTGGAAACACGGGGAGAAGATGACAAAAAGATTGTGCTGGATCAATATTAGGGGTATTCCCTTACTCGCGTGGAGTGCTAAGTTTATTAACCTTGTAGGTTCTTCTATTGGGAAAGTAGTTAAAATAGCACCGGAGACCCTTAATAGGACTTACCTGGAAGAAGCACGGGTTCAGGTATTGACAGAATTCGGAGGTTTTCTCACTAAGGAGCTGACAGTAACGATCAGTGGTATTCCTTATACTCTGTTTGTTGTAGAAGACATAGCCTAGGGTAGACATGGGGATGACGGGTCCGAAAGCTTAGGGTGGGATGACCAGAAGGAACAGGGGGCACCGACTCTGATGAGTCGCCAGAAAAATCAGTGGCTGGGAAGGGTAACGAGTATGGAAAGAATTTCCAATCTGATTCTCCAGACATTAATTCCGATCCTTTTGAAATCATGGAGATTTTACAGCCGAAATCACGTGGTGGGGAAGTGATTATTGCGCGTGACGCGGGCTGCTCAGGTGTCAAAACTATTGACAGGGGAGTTATTGCACATGAGGAGGGATTATCGGATGTTAATGCCGTTGATCGGGGGGATTTTATAAAGGAGGCGGGTTTGGTACGTGTGAAATCTACTAACCACGATGAACAGGAGCATGATCCATGCAGTGAATCTGGGGATATTAATGCGGGAGCTGTGGATGTTGTTCTTTGTAGTCACTGTCATCAAAGTATATGGCGTGAAGTGGGTCCTATAATAGCCATCACAGCTAGGTCTGGCCCAGTTAAAATATCTAATGCTTTCGGGCTACTGGAGGATTGTGAGGCTTTTGACCCAAATTCACCAAAGGAAGCTTCTGAATCTATAGGCCCGAGACAAACTAATGCACAATACTCAACAGGGTCCTCCAAAACGAGGAATACCAGGATGTCTGGTGGGCGAAGTGACAGTTACCTTGTGAGGTGATTAGAGAAGGCAGTTAAAACGGCAAGGGTAATACAAAGGAAGAAATACAAAAATTTAACTAAATCAGGTAATGTAACCTCGGCTAAATCGTCTAAGAATGATGATATTAGGAGGGTCAATGCAAGGCTTTCACAACCGTAGAGTACAACTCCCACATAGGTTTCTTTCTCGAAACAGGAGGCAAGAGAAACCATTAGGATAGGTGATGCTTTGGGGTGGGACAACTCAGAACAACCTGAGGAAGTGGTAGGCATGGGCAAGAACTTGGTTATACAGGAGGTTGTTGAATGGAGTGCATCGAGGGATCATGTTTAGCCTTATATCCTGGAACTCGAGAGGGATTCTAGCGAAGTCAAAGAGAAAGCATCTAAGCTCTCTAATTGTTGCAAACTCGGCGGATTTTGTTTTTGTGTGCGAAACAAAAGCTCATGGTATTATAGAGAACTAGTGTAGACGGATTTGGTCCCCTCAACACTTGAAGTTCATTACAGTGGATGCAGTGGGTGCCTCGGGTGGGCTTCTTTTTATGTGGGACGAAGACATATTTTGGTATTGCCGAAGGTTGGTGGGGGCTCATTGGATTCTGGGAGAGGGACTGATGCACCGTGAAAATCTTATGGTGACTTTTTGTTGTGTCTATGGCCCTGTGGACTTAGACTAATAGATAGACATGTGGTCAGAGTTGGAGGCGCAGAGGAATTCTTTTACTGCTCTTTGGATGGTGTTGGGCGATTATAACGAAACTTTGGGGGCAGCTGAAAGAAGGATCGAAAGTTTAAGTGTGCGGGGTAGTGGCGCGCTTTGGAGGTTTGTGAATGCTTTACAATTGCATGATTTTCCATTAGAAGGCCACTTGTTTACTTGGGCCAACTCCCAGGCGGCGAGTAGAATAGATCGTATCATGGTGGAACCCAAATGGTGTCCTACTTTTCCTAATCTTTTCTTGCAAACTGGGAAGAGAGGATTTTCTGATCATTGGCCACTCATTCTTGTGCAAAAAAGGGTTAATTGGGGTTACAAGCCTTTTCGGTTCTTGGATGCATGGTGGACTTATCCCCACTTTGATAAAATCATCTGTGACATATGGAGGAATATTGGTGATGTGATGCCTGAAAGATTCAAATTTTTACAAAAGTTGAGTAGGCTGCGAATTGGCCTTAGTCAGTGGAATAAAGTAAGGTTTTGTAATTTTGTTAGTGGTATTACCTCTCTCCAAGGAAGGATTGACCAATTGGAGTTATTGTATGAACAAAGGGACCTCACGGTGGTGGAACGTGAGGAATTGGCAGTTCCGAGGTCTGATTTATTTCAAAATAGAAGCAAAAGGAGGCCATATGGAGACAAAAATCACGTGTTACTTGGTGTAAGTTACGGGATCATAATACAAAATTTTTTCTCATAATGGCTTGCCATCAGGGCGCAAGAAAGGTATTCATTCCATCTGGCGAGGGAATGATGAATTGATGACACCATCGGATATTAAGCAGGAGAAATGTCGGTTTTTCTCAACTCTATATTCAGCTCTTGTGGGCAGAAGGCCAAAGATTGGTGATTGGCATTTTAAGTCTATTGATAATAGCACTGCGTGTTTGTTAGAACGGGCGGTGACCTTGGAGGAAATTAAATTGGCTATATGGGATTGTGACTCGTCGAAAGCACCTGGGCCAGATGGTTTTAACTTCTCCTCTATAAGAAGTGTTGGGATGCACTTAAGGATGATCTGTTTGATTTGGTGAGGGCTTTCTTTGAGAATGGTTCTTTTGCTAAGGGTGCTGCTTGTGCTTATATTACCTTGATTCCGAAGAAGGTTGATACTCGCAGCTTTGATGATTTTCGGCCGATTACTTTAATACATGGTGTGTATAAGATTGTGTCAAAAATCCGTGCAGCCAGGATCAAGCCTGTTATGGACTCATTGGTTGGTACTACACAATCTGCTTTTATTGCTGGGAGAAATATCCTGGACTGTGCTTTAGTTGCTTCAGAGGTGGTCCATTCCCTAAAGGCTTCTCGGTCTAAGGCGATGGTGTGGAAGTTGGATTTCAGGAAAGCTTATGCTTCCGTATCCTGGGAATATTTGATGGATGTTATGACTCGGATGGGCTTCGGTGTTCGGTGGCTCGTATGGATTCGTGCCTGTTTGGAGTCTTCGGTCCTTTCTGTTCTTGTGAATGGGTCCCTATCGCCTCAATTTACTATGTAGAAAGGTTTGAAACAAGGAGATCCCCTATCTCCTTTCCTTTTCTTATTAGCAGCTGAAGGACTTCTGATTTTTTATGGAGAAGGCGGTGAACCAGGGGTTGTTCCATCCCATTCATGTGCATGGTATTCCTTTGACTATGCTCCAGTTTGCCGATGATACTCTGTTATTTTCTCCTGCTTCGTATGATGCTCTACTTATGCTTAAGAGAATTTTATGCTACTTTGAATTGCTATCAGGCCTCAGTATCAACTTTCATAAGTGTGGTTTGGCGGGTGTTAATATGGACGATTCGGAAATGGATGCCTTAGCAGGACGAATGTTATGTAGACCAGACCGTCTTCCTTTTATTTAATGGGACTACCGTTGGGGGCTAACATCAAACTTGAACAGAATTGGGAACCTGTTTTATTGAAATTTCGAAACAGATTGAAGTCATGAAAGGGTCGTTTCCTATCTTTTGCTGGTCGTGTGGTGCTTTTAAGGTCGGTTTTTATCTTCATTGCCCTTATATTACCTATCCATGTTCAGATTACCAGTTGGAGTTGCTAAGAAGTTGGTCAGGATGCAGAGGGTATTTTTTGGGGAGGGGTTGATAACAGACGTAAGCTTTGCATGATAGCTTGAGATAGGTTGGCTCTTCCGAAGGAACAAGGTGGGCTGGTTGAGTCTCTTCTTGTAAAGAACCAATGTTTGTTATTTAAATGGATGTGGTGTTTTCATAATGCCCCGGCTCATCTTTGGCGATCCCTCCTCCAAGCCAAGTGTTCTGTGACTTCACCGGGTTTGGGCATCAATTTTAATCTACAAAAAGCATCACCTGGGTGGTCTGCAATTGTACGAAGTGGGGGGTTTCAAGGCAATTCCGGCTGTAGGTTGTCATCCAATTTGCAGATACAAGTTGGCGATGGATGTGCCGTATGTTTTTGACATGATGCTTGGTCCTCCCTAGGAGTTTTAAAGGAGTTGTTCCCTAGATTGTTCAGGCTCTCCACGTTTAAATCTGCTTCCTTGTCAACTGTTTTCCATAGTAATGTTTTGCATGGTGTTGATGGGTGGAGCCGGTCACTTTACTCGTAGGAAATTAAGGTCTAACCACCGATGCAAAAAAATGCTCTAGTTTTCCCTTATCATGTAAGGCCGGAAAGTTCAGACTTTGCACTCTCTGCTCGATGGTGTTTCTCTCCGCAGTGCCACTCGTGACGCATGGTATTGGTTTACGGATGATAGTGGTTCTTACACGGTTCGGTCGGGTTATCAGGTGCTACACCAACTTCCTCCTCTGGGGCCGCCTCGACCTTTACCGTGGTTGGGTGTTGCGCCTCCACATATAGAGTATTTCATTTGGAGATTACTCAATGGTGGCCTTGTTACTCGGTCCGCTCTTTTAGCACGTGGCATTCTTTAGGCTACGGATTCCTTATGCGTGTTGTGTTCGGTTGCAATAGAAGACTCTGACTTTTACTTCTTCACTGCTCTTTTGCCACTTCTTTGTGGTATCGCCTTTGTCGATGGTAGGGTGTCTCTTGGGTGCCGTCGGCAAGGATGGAGGAATGGTTCATTCAGTGACCATGGCTAGCGGGTACACATGGCTCTCAGCAAGCTTGGACTTTGTTAGGATTTGCAGCTCTATGGACCTTGTGGCTTGCAGGTAATGCGTTGGCGTTTAATCAACAACCCGTCCGTTCTGAACTGCTCTTTGACGTTAGCTGCGTTCGGGCTCATTGGTGGTTCAAGCTCCTCCATCCTCAATTCCCCCATGCAGTCAGTGGGTTCAATCCTTTGTTCTCCGGAGCCTTTCAAAGGCTGGTGTACTGGCCAACGTGTTAACATTACATATACCAAGTGAACTCTTGCTATTGTATTAGTTATGGTGGGCTTTAAGCTTTGTACATTCTATCGTTTCTCACTCTGTACATAATTCTTCTGCTGAATAAAGTCCCATCGATTTCCATCAAAAAAAAGAACAGGGCAACCATAAACAAAACAAATTAGGAAGAACAGAAATATGATGGCAGTGAACCATCTGGTCCACGGTTTATACTACAAAACCAGCTAGTTCAGTTCAGCCACCACCTTTTTCAAACAATTTTTTCCCCCGGTTCCATGCAAAAATGGTCCACTTAACTAAAGCAAACCAGCAAAAGGCTCCTAACCAGCCAATCCAGTCCAAGTCTGATAAGTTACTATGCCAAAATCACTAGATAGAAAAACCAGGCAGCCCAAAGTTTGGACCGAATTTGATATCTCCTTTGGTACTCGATACGATAGTCGATACTACTCATCCCAGTGGTTCGGCGGATCACACTACAAGAGGCAGACGCCTGCAGTTAAAGTGTCGGGAAGCAAGAGATACACGCTGTCACTGAATTTTTACGCTAAATAAATTAAAAGTCATGAAGGTGGTTAATGAACTACATGGAGTTCGAATGAACTTCCAATGATCCTGTAAGAAATGCAACACTCAGCTACCTCTTAAACGAGCCGCAAAATCAACCAAAGCTGGTTAACATAGAATATATATTCAACAAAATCGAGCAACACATGCCAATGATAATGCGTCCCCAGAGAGGGCTGTTGTTGTCAGAGCGCATGGAGACTTTTGGATTTTATCACTTTAAGGATGACAAAGCTAGTTCTACATTTCTTGAGATCCTATCATGTATAGATCCCTGCATGAAGATCCAAATTTTGTCAATGTCATTTTTCAGAATGCCAAAGATGAAATTATGTTTGCAAATTAATAGATCAGTAACAAAAAGAATTTACCTCTGCCTGTGGAATCTCAAATTTTGAATTTGTTATCGTCTCGTACAAGAAAATATATCTATGAAAAAAAAAAGAAGAAGAAGAATGAGTACCAACTAATCAACAATTACCGGCAAGAATTTCCTAAGAACATAGTGCAAAATACTATCTACAAAAGTAGTTGGGAATCGCCTTCATTAAGTAATAAGCATTGACAGAAAGTATTTTTTATTTGAAAAGAGCAATCTATATACACACAGAAGACAAAAACTTATACAAAAATGGTTGGTTGGGTAAAGTTGCTTAGAAGAAATTCATTAATGCTCCATAAGACTCATGAAATAAAAAAACAATTTTTACATGTTTTCTATGCAAATTTAGTGTCAAGTATTTTCAACTAAATAACAAGCAAACAAAAGATCTGTACGAAATTCCGCATTTTTAATATAATGCAATGAAAATGCGAGTATGTTGCCTTTATTAGGAAACCGAATGTCCATCCGAGTATAACTCCAACCTTCAGTGAGAACATTTTCCTCAAAAAAAAAAACCTTCAGTGAGAACATCTGATTCCTCCATCTACTATGCATTTTGAATAAGGCAGAATTATGTGTAATACCGCTCTCTAGAAATTTGGCAGTCCCAATGCCAATTTTATTAACAGGGAACTTCGAATGGCTGCAATAGAAGAGCCGTTATGAAATTTCATACTGGACTGAATGTCAGAATGGATCATCCAATGAATGTGGTTGGAAAATATTTATTCTTGTTCTAGCATTTTCACCAAGCATTCTCCACTTGAAGCTAACAACAGTTCATTACCAGGAATTAATTGACAACATCATGTCACTTATTGCTTATCTAATTCCTAGCACACGATAATCAAATAAAGTTGCAATAGTAAAAGACATACCGCCAAGCTAGCTCGCAAACAAGTTCTGCAGGAGCATCAGGAAGGACCTAAAATTTGCATCGACTATGATATTAGAACATAAGATCTAATGGAAAACAAAAAGTAATTCCAATGAGACTTCAGTAAATTAACCTTGTCTTCGTATGGATTACAGTTATCTTTGAACCACAACCTCAAGAACTCCTACAAGTACCGAATTGTTTGATGTCAAAGAAAAAAAATCCGCATGGGCACCAAGAACAAGCCAGAAATACTAAATGCAAGTTGACAGTTGGGAAAAAAAAAAAAGAAGAAAATCCTGCACAACCAGGAGGTTACTGGAAAAGCCTAAAAATGGATAAACAGAAGAAACAAACAAAATAATTTAACTCTAAATAAAACAAACCTTATCAACATTTTCAGGCTCAAGACCATGCTCAAAGCGTTCTTCGTAAGAATCAGCTATCCAGTATCTGCTTGAGTCAGGCGTATGTACCTAGCATTGGAAGACAGTCACAAACTCATTATGACATAAGGTTTTCTTGGTGCACGAGGCACTAGCCATTGCATGTCAATGATACCCAAGAAAGAAAGTTAGAACAACAAAACAATCTCAAACCTCATCAATCAACAGAATTGAACCATCAGAAGACTTTCCAAATTCATATTTTGTGTCCACTAATATCAAGCCATGCTCCAGAGCCACACGCTGCAAATCCAAGAACAAGAAAAAGCTGGTAAACTGACAACAAATCACAGTAACTAAGCAACAAATATTAAGTTTACTGCAGACATTTCATTTTTGAAATAAGAAACTCATATAGCTCCCCAGGATGCAAATTTTTCAGCCCATCCGGTCAATAAAATAGATATATGTTCTGCTGTTAAATCATTATTGTCCATTCCACATTAGAAAGAATATAATCGCTGATTGGTGCACTCCTGAGTTGTCTTTTATGAATGATTAAACTTCAATACACCAACATGGTCATGACCCTAAACAAAGTCAAGCCTTAAAAGGAAAATGCAAATCAAGACAATTACCTGTCCATACTCAAATAAGCTTAGTGCTTTGCTATTAGCTTCATCATAATCAGCTTTAGTCATTAGTCCACCTTCAACAATCTGAAAGCAATGAAAATCATAAACTAGCCTGACAACCAAAAGTGGGCATGACAACAACATCATCCAATCAGCAAAGAGGAAGAAACGCAGAATTGATGACTCAAAAAATGAAAAATTTTGACAACACTTTATCTAACTTTTTTTAATCACATTGATATGTAACCAAACCTCATCTGGAGTTACAGGAACATCATGATCTGCAGCCTTGGTCGTTGGAGTTAGGATATTTGTGGGTAACTTTTGATTTTTAACCAAGCCTATGACATGACAATTCATCAGTGAACAATACTTGGACTATTTTTTACTAGAACCAAAACCAGAAAAAGCAATGGAAAGCTTACCATCTGGCAGAGAATTGCCGCAGTAATTTCGAACGCCCTTTTTGTAGACTGTCCAAAGTGATGTATCAGTACTGCCAGTCACGTACCCCCTAACTGTAAATTACCAGCGCACTGGTTATCAAAAGACGAAGAACCACTAGGCATAATATTTACAATTACTAGCATGCTCTGACTATGCAAAACTGAAAAAAAAAAAAAAAAAACATACATCATCTTCATGAAACTATTTCCAAGTACATTGCATTCTTTATATGTACCCAGTATCAAGTTTAGCTTTTACTTATTCTGTAACATCACTTGCTGCATAGCAATAAGAACAGAAAAGAATTATCTGTCCAAGAACTTTCCACAGTTCCATCAGCAAGTTTTAAACTTGCAAAAAACCAGTAACTTCAAATGAAGCCCACCAATGAAAGGGAAATACATAAGGTTTAGACAAAAGTAGTTACCAACAAATTCAACAGGAAAAACAGAACATTTCTTTGCAATTGAGACATTGTTGTCAGGAACAGATACAATTGCATTGGAGGTAATGTGTCGAGTTTTATCAAACCACCAAAGACTTGTCTGGTTCAGAACCTAAAAGGTAAGAAATGGTATGGTTAGCTTTGTGTAGAAATGTTTCACAGGATTGAAGCTTTATATAGATCCATGAACCAGTAATTCTTAGCAAAGAGGATAACAAAACATTAAAAAAGAAAAGGGAAGGATCGAAAGAGACCTGGCCTTTGAAGGGAATGGAGGCCAGAATCCTGTCAAATGCACTCTGCCGATCAGTTGTGACCAAAACAAGATAATCTCCACTATCGTATATATCTCGTACCTGCAAAAGGAACATGTTTATTCATTCTCTCACAGAGCAAAAATGGTTTAACATTTTTATTTGTCTTTTGGGGGCGAGTGTAAATAGAAGAGATTGAAGAGAGTAATAACTCAAACCTTGCCTCGGGTTTTGGCCTTGAGAGCAGGCACAGTGTGGAGAAGATTAGTCTCGGAGAGGCAATTGGGCAAAGATGCTTGAATAGCAGAAAGGAGCTCCTCTTTGCGGGTGGTGTTGATTAGGGCATCAAGAGAGGATCTTGAGCTTGGTTGGTTATGTTGGGACATAACCGAGGCGGAGAATGTTGGATATTTGGTTAAGTTTGGTTGGAATGAGAGTTTGGTTTCATCCACAATCCTGGTGTTACTACTCAAAATGGTATGAAAAGGGATTTTGGGTTTAAGGTTAAAGTTGGTGGTGCAGTGAGCCATTGGGGTTTGTTCTCTGTGATATTACTTTAGCGATGAGTCAGACAGAAGCAGTCTTCATCTCAATTCATAATCTAAACCATCAAAAAAACATCATAAACACCACCACCACCCATTACAAATCAATCAATGAAACATAGCTATTGAATCTCTATGATCATAATCAAGCACCCGAATATCATTCATTCATTTAACAAGGCCCCCATTTCCGTACATTTCAGGAAAAAATGTAAAATTTAAAAAGTTCTTACAACTTACCTTAAGTTTCTTGAGATGGCAGAGAGGACGGCGGCTGTGTCGTCGGTTACAGCAAGAGAAACAAAAAGAATGTGGAGACAAAGTGCAAAAAAAATAGAAGAGGCCGGAGTGTGTCTCGGTGGTGGTTCAAGTAGACAAAGGGGTCAAGAATTGTATTAGGGTTTTCGGAAAAAAACAAATAAAATTATCCAGGGAATTTTTTTTTTTTTCTGTTTGGGGTTTACCTCCTAAATTCTTTTCTTTTTTTTTTTTTGGAAATGTACCACCTGTACTTTATGAATTTTTCATTTACACTTCTCTGTTAGTGGAAATTAGGTTTCCATTAAGAGATTGTTAGTTGGCAATTTGGAAAGCACAGAAAGTTCAAAGGAAAATAATTAAAAGACACGTGGAAGAAAAAAAAAAGAAAAGCAAATGCTGTTGAAAAAGATAAATAAAATCATAGGTGTTATAAAAACGTGATTTGGGGTGGATGTCATGTGCAGAATTGTTGTACCTACCCTTCTCACCATCTCTATATATTGTATAAAGTTTTTTCTGTTAAGGATGAATAAGATTGACGCAGAGCTAAAACGAGCTCCTTCCCCCATCCGTTTCTGCTTCTTACTTTTCTCCTCTTTACCAATAATTCTTCCCTTCAAAATATTATACATAACACATTATCAGCACGATAACGCTCTACCCAGGAAAAATCAAGCTGAAAACCAAAGAAAACCGGCAAAGAAAATGAAGATCAGAAAAAGAAATTACACAGAACCCGCCACCTTGGGTTACTGTTCATGGCGAAACAAACCACGCCGCTGCTCGCGTCACCACCCTCACCACGGCCTTCCTCACGGCGTCGCCGACCCACCGCTGCCATCCCCGTCTGATTCCGCCGCCGGACGCGCCGCCAGGAGACGAAGACCCGGTCGCGACGCCCGGCAACCCGAAAGACCCAAACGGGTCTGTCACCGCTCACACGCGTCTGCCGCGCCTCGTCCGGCCCCCATCGGCGTCGCACCACCACCTAGACGGCCGCACATGACGTGCTGGCCCGTCGCCGCTCATCGCGCCACCATGCCGGAGCCCAACGACCGCGCACCGCCGGCTCCTCCACGCACGCCAACCCGGCGAAGAGCTCGCCTGCAGCCGTCGCCGCTTCTCCTGTGGAAGCCCGTACCCCTAATTTAATAAAATAAAATAATTAAATGAAAAAGAGTTACCAAAATACTCTTGAAACCCGGGGTACAAAAAACCGATGCTTCGGCATACAAACATTTTCCATGAAAATGTATAAACAACGAGATGTCATAAAAATAACCGAGATCAACCGGCTTAACAAATAGTAAGCCATCGCGGCATCACGCCGACCTAATATCACAAAATCAAACTCCGGCTAACTGCCGACATAGAGATAAAATAATTATGACATCTCGAGTTATTTCACATGCAGCGGAAAAAAAATAAAGGTAATAATAAAATCAGTGTAGAAAGTAACATGCATATGGCCCTATGGATCCCACCAAGAGATAATGCACAACTACCTGCTGAAGTGACTGCGTCCGACCTCCGAGTCGAAGGTATAAGTGAGTCTGCACGCTAACTAAAGTCTGAAAAACAACGGTGGCGATTATGTGAGTCGCCTACTCAGTGAACATTAAAAGTCTAAATATACATGAAAGTGAAGTCATGCTCGTAGGGTGAGTAGCTCACGAGCACAAGTATAGCATACAAGCAAATCAGAATCACACACCATCACATAAATG